>RPOG01003587.1:0-60341 GCA_008086565.1 Thalassoma bifasciatum | reverse complement strand
TGTTTCTGGCTTGTTTACTTTTGTAACACTATTCTTGGTGTACGTTGGTGTACGTTGGTGTACGTTGGTGTAAGTTGGTGTACGTTGGTGTACGTTCGTAAATGTTGGTGTACGTTGGTGTACGTTCGTAAATGTCGGTGTACGTTGGTGTACGTTGGTATAAGTTGGTGTACGTTGGTGTACGTTGGTAAATGTTGGTGTACGTTGGTATATGTTGGTGTACGTTGGTAAATGTTGGTGTACGTTGGTGTACGTTCGTAAATGTTGGTGTACGTTGGTGTACGTTCGTAAATGTCGGTGTACGTTGGTGTACGTTGGTATAAGTTGGTGTACGTTGGTGTACGTTGGTAAATGTTGGTGTACGTTGGTATATGTTGGTGTACGTTGGTAAATGTTGGTGTACGTTGGTGTATGTTGGTGTATGATAATGTATGTTGATATACGCTGGTGTACTTTGGTATATGTTGATGTACATGGTGTATGTTGGTATATGTTGGTGTATGCTGGTGTATGATGATGTACATTGGTGTACATTGGTGTATGAAATGTGTTGGTGTATGCTGGTGCATGATGATGTACATTGGCGTTTATTGGTGTATGTTGGTATATGTTGGTGTATGTTAGTGTACGTTGGTGTATGTTAGTGTTTATTGGTGTATGTTATTGTATGATGTTCGGACCATTAAAAAAGTAAAATTCAAAAAATTTTGAAGGATGATGTGTTTGTATAGGGTTTACCCATAACTTTTGAACTTTTTTAAAATATTCTGAATTTTCTGAAAAATGTTGTCCCATTGAAATGAATGGAGAATGAATGAACAGAGCCAAAGGCTGACCCAAGCTATTAGCATAGGTATGTGTTTTCAGTACAGGCACAAAATGTTTCTCATTAAGGAAAGAACTACAGCAGCAAAGACCTGCACTAAGGTGATCAATAAACCAAAGGAGCAAAAAAAAAAAAATCCCAGCCAAACAAAGTCCATTCTTGTCTACAGTGTATGTTGATTTGTGTACCAGTACAAAAAAGTGAAGACTAAAATTTTTTTACTTCTTTGCTCACGTGCTGGAGCTGGGTTTGTAAACATAATTCTGTCACAGTAAAGAAAGTTTTGCACCAACCTCCTTAACGTGATGATTTCTGCCATTTGGGTCCAGGTTGCTCATCACTTTGTTGTTTCTGTTGTTTCTATATCAGAAAACAGAGAGATGTGTTAAATATAATCAGTTGTGTGAACATCTTTGTGTAGAAGAAATAGTGAAACACTGATCTGTGCTGACAAAGAAAAGCTTCAGCAGGGTGACCTTGAGAATTGTGCAGTCGGTGCAATAAAGTGTCAAACTGTAGCTAATTCGATAAATCTCGTTGGGATTATGGGCTGGCCCACACACCACCATCATGGTTTAGTCAGGTATGCAGTGAAAGTTTCATAAATAATCTTTCCCAGCGTCTCAAGACACAACACGCCGGACAGACGCCTTTTAATTCGGCTGACAAGAAAATTAAAAGCCGCCATTACCCTTAAGTCATCTAGAGGGAAACAAACTTTAACAGCTCAGACGATCACAGCGTGAGTGTTGGTTGGCCAATCCCCAGCCAGCACTGAGGCTCTGATTGGTTTTCCAGAAGGATGTGGGACTCACAAGTGTGGCAGCTGCTTAAAATAAAGTGACAATTTTTAATGGGGTTTCAAACCTCAGAGAGTCACAGCATCCTGCCAAGCCCCTCGCCATGGCGAGCGTCCAAACCTCGGTTTTATCTAACAGGACACGGAGGAGTGAGCGTGTTCTCCCGGCTAAGCGCCATTAGGAGGCCTGGATGCACTCAAGCGTTTTCTGGAGTTGCGTTTCACATCAGCAGGAACCTTTTTATACATGCCTCATGTGAACATACGCCAACACAGGCCTGTGAGGTAACAGCTCCCCTGACGATCGGTGCCATCAAAAAGTCCTGTTAGGCCGACGCGGGGCGAACGGGGTCAAGTCGGTTTGTGAGGTCTTTGGAAAGCTGTTTTCATCATGATGATAAAAATCCTCCTTTAAAACAGTCTTTAAAGGTTTTCACTTCATATGTGACAGACTAATATCTGCTGTTTCCCTTCATTTCAGCCTGTTCACTCTGCTCTCTACACTGTAAAACACAATCAGTCAACTTCACTTAAAAAATCATAGAAACCAAAAACCTTTAAAAGAAAAAACTAAGAATGACTTTATGACCTTTGGCAAGTAAAAGAGATTTTGTTCTTGAACTTGAGATTTTTTTTATTGTAGTCTACTAGTAGTTGAGTTCAGGCAACGAGAATTATGTTATCAATGCTAATCGATAAATTATGTTACACGTACTTGTGACTTTCAATATACAGTATACTGTAAAAAACATTAGTGAATCCTGGTTGTGTCCTACCAGTGCTCATCTACCAACTCCAACCTCACCAAGCAGAGCAAACGTAACCTGGCTCTTCATTTTATTGATAGACTCTCAGGTTTGAACAGATCACTGCAGAATAACTGCTGCATGTGGACAGGAATCAACATTAGCACAAACACATTAGTGACTGTTTTAGCCTTTAGCTCATGTTTCAGCCTTTAGCTTGTATTTAAGTCTATTTGTTTTGTATTTTAACCGTTTGCTTGTGTTTCACCTTTAAACTTCTGTTTGAGACTTATAAATTGTTTGTACCCTTTCGCTCATGTTCATGCTTTAGCCTTTTTGTTAGCCTTTCCATCTCATTTGACCCTTAAGCTCCTGCTTAAGCCCTTAGCTCTCGTCTTAGCCTTCAGCTCATGTTTAAATCTCTCGCCTGCATTTTGGCCTCCAGCTCTTGTTCAAGCCTCTGGCTCATGTTTTAGCCTTTAGCTCTTCTTTTAGCCTCTAGCTGATGTTTATGCTTTAGCCCATGTTTTAGCCTTTTGCCTGTGTTTTAGCCTTTAGCCTGTGTTTAAGCCTTTGGCCTGTGTTTTAGCCTTTAGCTGATGTTTTAGCCTCTAGCTGATGTTTATGCTTTAGCCCATGTTTTAGCCTTTTGCCTGTGTTTTAGCCTTTTGCCTGTGTTTTAGCCTTTAGCCTGTGTTTTAGCCTCTAGCTGATGTTTTAGCCTTTAGCTCATTTTTTAGCCTCTAGCTCATGTTTAAGCCTCTAGCTCATGTTTTAGCTTCTAGCCCATGTTTTAGCCTTTTGCCTGTGTTTTAGCCTTTAGCTGATGCTTTAGCCTCCAGCTCTTGTTTTAGCTTTTAGCTCATGTTTTAGCCTCCAGCTCTTGTTCAAGCCTCTTGCCCATGTTTTAGCCTTTTGCCTGTGTTTTAGCCTTTAGCTCATGTTTTAGCCTCTAGCTGATGTTTTAGCCTTTAGCTCATTTTTTAGCCTCTAGCTCATGTTTAAGCCTCTACCTCATGTTTTAGCTTCTAGCTCATGTTTTAGCCTTTTGCCCATGTTTTTGCCTCTAGCTCATGTTTTAGCCTTTAGCTGATATTTTAGCCTTTAGCTCTTGTTTTAGCCTCTAGCTCATGTTTTGGCCTCCAGCTCATGTTTTGGCCTCTAGCTCGTGTTTTAGCCTCTAGCTGATGTTTTAGCCTTTAGCTGATATTTTAGCCTCCAGCTCTTGTTTTAGCCTCCAGCTCATGTTTTAGCCTCTAGCTGATGTTTTAGCCTCTAGCTCATGTTTTTTCCTCTAGCTCATGTTGTAGCCTCTAGCTCATGTTTTAGCCTTTAGCTGATATTTTAGCCTTTAGCTCATGTTTTTGCCTTTAGCCTGTGCCCTATCACTCTCCTGTTTATCTTTGTTCTGCTCTTCTGTCTCTTTTCTGTCAGACCAGTTTCCATCATTTCTACTAAATAATTCACAGAAATTGTTTTCTGCAGAGAAAATCACATATTTTTTCATCTTGTAGTTTAGAAGCATCAGAACTGACAGTGCAGAGTTTATCTGAAGACAACGAGCTGCAGATTTTCAGTGATGGTAACTTATGATTTTGAGTTTTACAGTGTGTGATCAGCTGACAGAGGTGTTCACTCACACACTCACACACTCACACAGAGGGAGGGCGACTCAGAGACTAACAGGAAATGCAATTACTGTCTGTCTGGGCTCAGCATTCCTCTACAGTACGGCCAATTTCACAGCAATTTTAGTGAGTCAACAGGTCGTAAGTAATCATAATGAGCACCTTAATGTTTTCACACGGAGCAGAGCACCCCTTTGTGGTTTTATCCCCTGGACATTTGATCCTTCTAATCATCCTCCAGCTTTTTAAAGCCTCCACAGAAGCTGTGGGCTGGTACAAGTCCCCAGAGGAGCCCAGCGCCTCCGTGTTTGTGGAATAGTGTCGTTTAAACACTGTGTCAACAGGGATCAGGTTCCTCACGTGCTTTCTCCTCCGCTTTAAAGGCGGGCGGCGTACAGTAGGAGTGGACGGCGTGCTGACAGTGAGGGCCTCAGGTTAGTGTGCAGCTATTTTCTGCTGCAGATCATTACAGCAGCGTGTGTCTAAGTCCTGTCTGACAGCGTCAAGATTGGACTTTAGAGGAGGAAGGTGCTGCTCGTTACATAAAAACCAGCTTTAAAAATGGCTGCGGGGTAGATGGTGCAGCTCCAACAGTCTCTGCTCTGTCACTTGATCAAACAGACATTCAGAGCAGATGAAACATGATCCAGGATCAAAGGCTTAAAGGATTTCGGAGACAATTGCACCGGTGCTGCTGCTTTGCAAAGGGTTAACCTGGCAGAAACTGTGCAACTAGAGCCTTTGAAAAAAAAAAAAAAAAGAAAAAGTCTGCAGAAAGGAAAACAAACGCTGACTTATTTCTTTTAACACCTACACTATTTTTAGTCGTGTCGGCTGCAGTCATTGAAGATTTAAGGCCCCTGAAGGACGGCTCCTAAAGCTTTGATCGGTCTCTGATTTCTCCTTCTTTTACTCCAAACTGGCTTTATGTGTTTTCTTTATTTGCTTTGTGAAACATCTTAATCATTCAGTGGATTTCTATGAACTTCTGTGAGGGCAGTACTTCTCCACCAAGTATGAAGTGTCTATTTTTAGAATGTCACGCCTTTTTTTTTTCATTGTGAGGTAAACAGTGAGTGAATCTTGACAAAAAAAAAATATATATATATACAAATGCAAGACCAACAGGATTAGACCTCAGTTACACAACAATGTTACACAGTGTTTCACCCTAAGATACAAAAATATCTGCGTTTACATGGAAACGCTTAGGGACTTAAACACAAGATCCCACAAATAACTGTAAAAATATCCCAGCGTTTATGTGTTCAACAATCGTTTTAGGATGAAACACACAAGTATTGTGTTTACACAAAAAATGGCATTTTAAAGCCCATTTATCCTTCTTTTACGTAGGAAAATGTATATGTCCTTTTCTAACAATGTTACTGTCACTGCTCACATACCTTCTTCATGTTGGGATTCAAGACATCCACTGGGGGGGGGCAGCTCATCTCATGATGTGAAGGTCGGAGGTCACGGACAAGGAATCGAGGAGGGAACGAGAAATTATCACCTCCATAAAAAAATAAATAAATCCTTTGGAGTCTAAAAGGTGGAGTGGAGGTGTAAATATCCACAGCCACTCACTGACTCTCCTAAAAAAAAAAGATAAACTAAAGAAAGAGGCCTGTAAAATCTCCTCAGAGATAAACCCTCTTTAAACTTCTTTTCTACCCTTTTCTCCTCCCACAAACACACAGAGGCAACTGAAGGTGTCGACTCTCTGATGTCACAAACCAAACTGAGCAGGTAAAGGTGGTGGAGAACAGGTGAGCTCAATGATGAGCTCGTTAGTCTCTCACAGTCTCCCTCCACCTGTAACAGTGACAAGATTAAACGTTTCTACTGTGAAGTGATGATTTTTATAACTTCTTTGTGATCTTTTTGTTCTTATTATGTATTAAGGCTTTAAAAAATGGGACCTGAGAGTAAATTTTGTATCACTACCATGTGAATGTGAGCTGGCATGACAAATAAAGTTCCTTGAATCCAAAAAAAAAGAAAAATTAACCCTGTAAAGCCTGACCTAGCAACCTTGGATTGGACAAATGGTTTTTAAATGCAAGACATTTTGAAATTTGTAGGCTTTTTTTGCTCCTGCTCGTGTGTTTGGTATCCCAAGATTTTCAGATATTTAATAGAAAAGAAAATACTAAGAGAAAGCATCATTTACAGGGTCAGAGGTGGGCTGCAGACGTTTTCAGACATAAAAGTCCAACATGGGCCAAAAAAATCTTAACATCGGTCAAGACCACAAAAAAAGAGCAGTACTCAGTAGTTTGTCTGGAACAGTGCATTTCAGCTTCAGCATTTTCTGTGTGGGAGTGCAGCACAATTAGTCAGAGCAAACCTGGACAATCCCCCACACTGTAGAAAGGGAATTCACGATTGGTTGCAAGTAATGTAACTTTTTTGAATAAATTATACTCAATTTTTTAAGTAAAGGTTTTCAATGTATTTTTCTTGTATCATCTCGACTCAAAATCTGTGTTTTCACCTTGATGGAACATTTTGATAGTCACATTTTCTTGCATGGTCGCTGTTTTCTGAAAATATATAGGCAGGTTTTTTTTTGTATTTGCATGAACTGCAGGTTTGAGATCTCCCCAGAGTGGCTCAATGATATTGAGGTCAGGAGACTGAGATGGCCACTCCAGAACCTTCTCTTTATTCTGCTGTAGCCAATGGCACTGATGCTGTAGTTGTTTCTTGGAGTGAAATATTTTCTTGTTTCTTCTTTTCTGTCTTTGTCTCTTTCCTGTTTTAATTGTATGGTTAACTTTTCCCATAATTCTTTTTCTTTCCTCATGACTCAGAATCCAGAAATGTCAGTGCAGCACTGGATGAAAGATGCAAGTGTCTGTGAGGAGCTCAGAAACTCACTGAGCTTTTCAAAGTTTCTGTTGTCTTTATTATTTAAAAAGAGTAAACACAGTTGTTTGTTAATAAATGGCTTCACCCAAGTTCTAACCATGAGTGAAAGAAAGTTTTTGTGTTATCATTTATATTCTCTGAAAAATGACTAAGTCTAATTTTCAACTAGTCTTAAATGTTTTTACTTAGAACACTGCAAAAACTGAAATCTAAGCAAGTCATTCTGTCTTATTTGTAGCAAAAATTGTCCCATTGTTCTTTATTTGAGCCACATTCACCAGACCAGGTCACAAAAATGTCTTATTTCAAGTTTCTTTAAGACAAAAATTAGGTGTAAATTTTCGTAACAAGTCAAAAAAAATCTGCCAGTGGGATAAAGACGAATTCGCCCGGGAAGTTTTTTTGTATTTGGCTTCAGAGAGCTATTCTTCAATTAAAAAATATGGAAGTTTTTAAGTTAGCTTCTTAGGTCAAAACACCTAAAGGAACATCTAAAGGAATTGAGTTCTTCGAAATTACATTGATAAACCCAATTAAAACAATTGATTAAGTCAAATCTACTTAATGCTTCAACTTTTTCTAATACAAAAATTTGCATTAACCCAACTTAAAACTGAAAAATTTAGTTATTAAGTACAGTTGACTTATTTAAGTGTTATAATTTAACTTACTAACATGGTTTCAAAGAAGTGAATTCATTTACCAGTTGAAACAATTAGATTATGTTGGTCCAACTATTTCCTTTTTTCAGTGCAGGACATAATTTTAGCTCAAAAGTGAAGACATGTTTGATGAGATGCAGAAATCTCAAATATTTTCATCTAATAACAAGTCAACTAGATTTATGACTTAATATCTTTATTAAAGCTCTATGAAAGAAAGTATAAAGTTTGGTTTTTGTGTCACACCGGCTCTCAGCTGCAGGAACACACACATGTTCAGAGGCACATACATGTTCACTGACACCACACAGGCTCCGGCTCTGGGTCCAGGTCGACAGTACAAACCTCCCTCCTGAGCCAAAATGATTAAACAAATAGCCCCTTTGTGCTCAGTCGTCTTGATTAAGCCGAGTTGTGTGGACCCCTGTGAAAAAGACGGACAGGAAAGTGCCTTTGGTGGTGCCAAAATTCACTTTCCCTCTTAAAACATTGCTGCTGTCAAAGTTGTTTTTACTTTCTCACATGGAAACAAAATTTATCATACCTCTCCTGAACATTCAGAGTTTTTTTTTTTTTTTTTTTTTTTTAAACAGAACTAGCATGATTATTTATATGAAAAATAAACACTGAAACTTTATCTACATTGGCGGTCACAGAACGCTGACACCGGTAAATTTCAGCCTCAGAGTTTTTACGGCACGGTTACAGGAGTGGAAAAGGGACTGATGTGGTGAGATCTTTGACATAAAACAAACCAAAATCTGTGATTGGAGAAGTCATTCAGAGAGGAGACATGATACTGAGGAGTTTAGAGTGATTATGAATATTTACTACTGAAACAAGCATTAAATACACGTTTAAATATCACGGTGGTCTCATGAAGCTCGTATTAGTCACTAAATCAGGTGTCATGAAATAATAATACAGAGATTAACAGTCCTGACAACTCTCGTTGTAATTTACTTTACTTTAACATTTAGATTAACATGAACTGATAAAGTCTGAGTGTAGTAGAGAAATGGAGCAAAATACCATTAATAACAATATTATGGACATCAAATCTTATTATCTTCATAACTGATATTCAGATGTTGAGTCATGAGTGAGCTGTGTTTAAAGGATGAGCAATCCTGCCCCCTAGTGGTGATATTTTGCATTGCATTATTCCAGTAAGTCAACCAGGAATTTGTGTAGAAAAATAAAACAGAAGTACAGGAGAAAACTGTGGAGAGAAAACTCAATTGAATGTGAGAGGTCCAGGATTTAATTTCCCTGAGCAGAACATTTTTAATAATCAATGAACCAATTGAGGGTCTTTTTTTGTCATTTTTAAAATCTAAGCCATTTTTATTTGTGCAAAAAATCCTGATGGTATCTGGCCTCAGGTGGAAAGTACTTAAGTACAAATACTTTGTTCCTTTACTGAAGTAGATTTTTCAGGTATCTGTACTCAACTTAAGTCTTCATATTCTTGATAACTTCTTGCTTTCACTCCCTATATTTGAACACAAATATCTGTACTTTCTACTCCTTACTATTTTTTTCACTTCTACTTAGGTAAAGTAGATGAATTTGTACTTTTACTTTTCTCAGTTTTTTTTACACATGTACTTGTACTTCTACTTTAGTCCAGAAAGTATGTACTTTTTCCACCTCTGACGACATGTGACGTCTGTTGAGGTTTCCCTTTGATTCTGATTTTGTTGAATTCCTTTTTGGTCCAATTAAGAGAAAATATCATTCATTTAAAGAAGCAAAGGGTCTTAAAATTTCACAAATTTACATCCTGAAAGTATTCTCGATGCTTCACTTTTCCACATTTTGATGTCACAGACTCATCCAAAATTGAATAAATATTGATCAATTAAAACAGAAACTTCCTGATGAAAAGTTTCCCTCCCCCAGTTCTTAACAGCGTGTATTTCCCCCTTTAACATCAATGACAGCTTGAAGTCTTTTGTGCTGGTTGTGGATGAGGGTCTTTATTTTCTCAGATGGTAAAACTGACCATTCTTCTTGGCAAAAAGCCTCCAGTTCCTGTAAATTCTTGCTCTGTCTTGCATGAACTGCAGGTTTGAGATCTCCCCAGAGTGGCTCAATGATATTGAGGTCAGGAGACTGAGATGGCCACTCCAGAACCTTCACTTTATTCTGCTGTAGCCAATGGCACTGATGCTGTAGTTGTTTCTTGGAGTGAAATATTTTCTTGTGTCTTCTTTTCTGTCTTTGTCGAACAGGACAAAAAGCAGGCCTTTTATCTTTTTAGTTCTCTTTCCTGTTTTAATTGTGTGGTCTTTATTATATAAAAAGAGTAAACACAGTTGTTTGTTAATAAATGGCTTCACCCAACCTCTAACCATGAGTGAAAGAAAGTTTTTGTGTTATCATTCATACTCTCTGAAAAATGACTAAGTCTAATTTTCAACTAGTCTTAAATGTTTTTACTTAGAACACTGCAAAAACTGAAATCTAAGCAAGTCATTCTGTCTTATTTGTAGTAAAAAATTGTCGTATTGTTCTTAATTTGAGCCACATTCACCAGACCAGGGCATAAAAGTGTCTTATTTCAAGTATTTTAAGACAAAAATGAGGTGTAAATTGTTGTAACAAGTCAAAAAAAAATCTGCCAGTGGGATAAGATGAATTCGAAAGATGTCTTAAAACAAGAATCTTTTATCTTATCCCATTGGCAGATTTTTTTTGACTTGTTACAAGCAATTGATGCCTCATTTTTGTCTTAAAAAAGCTTGAAATGAGACATTTTTATGACCTTGTCTAGTAAATGTGGCTCAAATCAAGAATAATAAGACAGATTTTGCTAAGAATAAGACATAATGACTTGCTTAGATTTCAGTTTTTGCAGTGAAAAGGTTTCCTTGTGAGTTGCCGAGAGACTCAGTTACATCTTTCTTTATCATATTGTATCAGTCAAAGAAAGCAGATGACTGAATTATGAATGAACCACCTTCTTTCCATATTCATACAACTTTCTCTCTTCACTCAGCTTTTAAATACATCACGCTCAGGCGTCGTGAAGCAGCTGCATTACTGAAATAAGGTTTTGTTTGAAAAATGTTTTTTTGTTTTTTTGCTGCATGAGGAATTTTGACAGAGATGATTTATCCTGGGTACACTCACAATGAAACACCCACTTTAATGCATCATTCATAAGAAATGTGTCTATGGAGAGATTTCTGCACTGCTGGTCTGTTTTTCCTGCTGTTTCATCACAGTCACCTGCTGGGACAAAAGAAAAAGACTTCTTTGTCATAAGAATATGATAGCAGAAGGACTTCACAGAAATGTTTTAACAAAAAACTGTTCTGGTTATGAAACACAGATTCAGATTCTAGCGTCACATGTTGGTTTATTTTCTGACTGTAAAGTAACTCATGGTGTGTGCATCCTGCTTAAAGGGAAAAACATGCAATTATTCAAGGCTCACATCAAAGCCTTCGTATTTATTTTTTAGGTCATTTTCAGATTTATTCCACCCCATTGCACAGCGACGTTAAAATTACTCACGCCTGACTCAACTCCGCCTCTCGTGATTACAGCTTCACCATCTTTCTGTCCGTCTAAATTTGATTTTTCTTCAGTCTGACAGCCTCTCTGAAAAGTGTTATCCCAGAGAGAAGAGCAGAACCCAAATGTCGCCCCCCTCCTGTCTCAACCTCGCTGTGAATTTGTCCGACATTTTAAAAGCTTGGTGTTAGTCACAGTGAAACCATGAAACCAAAGCTTTGAAGCAAGTCTCCCTACGGTAAAATCCTTTAATTGGCACCATGGGCTGTCAAAAAAAATGGATGAGTTTGCTGAAAGGGTTGAAAACACACCAACATCACAAGACAGTGTTGTTGATGGCTGTGGCCAAAAAGTTCAATTTTGGTGTCATCACTCCAAACGACTTTGTACCAGAAGTTTTGAGGCTTGTCTCTGTGCTGTTTGGTGAATTTTAAGCAGGATATTTTGTGGAATTTGCACAGAAATTATTGTCTTCTGGCGACTCAACAGTACAGCCCATTTTCCTCAAGTGCCTCGTAATTGTGCATCTCGAAACATCCACACCACATTCTTTCAGAGAGTCCTGTATTTCAGCTGAAGTTATTTGTGGGTTTTTCTTTGCATCCTGAACAATTTTCCTGTCAGTTGTAGCTGAAATGTTTGTTGGTCTACCTAAAACTTGTTTCAAGATTTAGCTCGACCTCAAGTTGCTTGATTTAAGAATAACACAAAAAAATCCATCTTTTTAAGAAACAGTTTATTTAGCAAACAGCTAAGAATTTTACAAACCCATGCTCAAAAATCAAGAATTATCTTAATCATACTTCTCTAATTCTAAGTAGTTTTGACTTTAAAAAAGTGATATTTTTCATTCCATTTCTAAAATTAAGAATATAAGAAGCATGATGTTAGATACTGTTGCTCATACTCAGTATATTTCACTTCAAATTCTTCTTCAGGAAGTTTGTTTTCAAGCATTTTAATCTAAAAATGAGCATTTTCTTCTTGTTTTAAGATCTGAGAATACTTATCAAGGCCATCTTGTTTTTAGATTTATCAGTCTGATTTCAAGATTTCTAGTCAAGTGAAATGATCGTGCTGCATGGACAGATAATTTCACTAGTTAGAAGATATTTTTCCATCAAATTTAGTATTTTTATCTCATATTCAGACTCTTTTTTTTTTTTTTGCAGTGCAGAGAGTCCTGTATTTCAGCTGAAGTTATTTGTGGTTTTTCTTTGCATCCAGAACAATTTTCCTGTCAGTTGTAGCTGAAATGTTTGTTAGTCTACCTGACCGTGGTTCACTCATTTTCCACTTCTTCATTAGAGTTTGAACTCTGCTTATTGGCATCCTCAGTTCCTTGGATATCTTTTTATATCCCTTTCCTGTTTTATACAGTTGGATTCACTTTTCCTGCAGAAACTTTGACAATTCTTTTTCTTTCCTCATGACTCAGAATCCAGAAATGTACGTGCAGCACTGGATGAAAGATGCAATAGATCACAGGTGAGGGTGGTTACCTTTAGTGGACATTCAAACCCATTTTTGTCAACTTGTGTTCATGTTATCAGGCCAAAATTGTGATTTAAAAAGAGTAAACACAATTATTTGTGAATAAATTTCTTCACCCAAACACGAACCATGAGTGACTGAAAAGATTTTGTTTTATCATTAATATTCTCTGGCCAACAAATCATAAACCATTAATGCTTTGTCTCAGTTATGTGGATCTATATTGGAGTAAGTTTCTGTAGTTTGAATCTAACAACATTTAAAGACTCATTCATAAAAACACTGAATTTGCCGTCGTGATTTGTGGACTCAGCACTAGATGGCGTTATCAGAGCAGGAACTATCCATCCATTTATTCACCCATTCATTCTATATTAACTGCTTTTCCATTATGTGTTCCTCGAAGACCGGAGCCAACCACAGATGTCAGTGAGTTCAAAACTGCTTTGCTCATGTGTCTGTACAATATTTACATCTATAGATTTGAAGATCAATTTCAATTATAATATTTTTAATGATCCAAACACCAATAGAGTAATAAAATAAAGTCTATGTCAGTATATTTACCCCACAGTGAAAAGGAAAATATGACAACAATGAGAACAGATGAAGGATTTTTCATCACGTTTCTGCTCTGTTTACGACTCAGTGTTGATCCACTCGTAAATCCTCAGCTCGCTGGAACATATGCTTCTCTAAATCACCCGACCGTGGCCATAAAAATAATGAGGGATGTAGTTTTGAACAATCCTCTGCTCCTGTACGTTCTCATCTCACACATGTTCCTGTTCCCTGTGATCAATCTCTGTTCTGAATGCAAATATGTAAAAAGAACAAACTGGAACATTTTTCATGCTCTTGTCTGATTAAAACTTGCAGGAATAACTTTATTTTTAGTATCTTTAATTGGATCTGATGATTAAATACAACGACATTCCTTCATTTGTGAGCATCAAAAACAAATGTACTTTCAGTTTTGTTTTGTTTTTTATGAGTCCAAAACAAAAGAGGCCATAAATCGTGTATCAGATTTTGTTCCATGATACCCACTTCTCTCTAGAACCAAAGATTTTAACATATATGTTGAAGTTAAAAAATAAAAAATAGGTACATGTAAACCGCTTAAGGACAGTATAAACACATCACTTAAGATAAATTCTGTCAGAAAAGGCTCACATATTCACTGAAAGAGAACTCTTTTACAGCTTAATCAATCTTTCATCCAGTGCTGCACTGACATTTCTGGATTCTGATTCATGAGGAAAGAAAAAGAATTGTCAAAGTTTCTGCAGGAAAAGTGAATCCAACTGTATAAAAACAGGAAAGGGATATAAAAAGATATCCAAGGAACTGAGGATGCCAATAAGCAGAGTTCAAACTCTAATGAAGAAGTGGAAAATGAGTGAACCACAGTCAGGTAGACCAACAAACATTTCAGCTACAACTGACAGGAAAATTGTTCAGGATGCAAAGAAAAACCCACAAATAACTTCAGCTGAGATACAGGACTCTCTGAGAGAATGTGGTGTGGATGTTTCGAGATGCACAATTACGAGGCACTTGAGGAAAATGGGCTGTATGGTTGAGTCGCCAGAAGACAATCATTTCTGTGCAAATTCCCCAAGATATCCTGCTTACAATTCACCAAACAGCACAGAGACACAGGAAAATTGTTCTGGATGCAAAGAAAAACCCACAAATAACTTCAGCTGAAATACAGGACTCTCTGCACTGCAAAAAAAGAGTCTGAATATAAGATAAAAACACTAAATTTGATGGAAAAATATCTTCAAACTAGTGAAATTATCTGTCCATGCAGCAAGATAATTTCACTTGACTAGAAATCCTGAAATCAGACTGATAAATCTAAAAACAAGACGGCCTTGAAAAGTATTCTCAGATCCTAAAACAAGAAGAAAATGCTCATTTTTAGATTCAAATGCTTGAAAACAAACTTCCTGAAGAAGAATTTGAAGTGAAATATACTGAATATGAGCAACAGAATCTAATTTCATGCTTCTTATATTCTTAATTTTAGCAAATTGAATGAAAAATATCACTTTTTGAAGTCAAAACTACTTAGAATTAGAGAAGTATGATTAAGATAATTCTTGATTTTTGAGCATGGGTTCGTAAAATTCTGAGCTGTTTGCTAAATAAACTGTGTATTAAAAAGATGATTTTCTTTTGTGTTATTCTCAAATGAAGCAACTTGAGGTCGAGCTAAATCTTGAAACGAGTTTTAATGTTATGAAATTACATGTGAGAAAACCAAAGTAACTTGTTTTAACAGTTATCCACTCATTTTAGGATTCTCAGACTAATTAAGACAAAATTGAAACATTCGTGCTTTTTTTGAGATCTAACATAGTTTTTAATGATAAAAATAAGTTTTAAAAAAAATATTAAAACAAGATATTTTATTTAGCATGTCTTAAAGTAAGATTTTAAATCTTGGCAAGTGTGAAAAAATGTGGTGTGGATGTTTCAAAATGCACAATAAGGAGGCACTTGAGGAAAATGGGATGTAGTTTGTAGATGTCATTCAAATAGCGTATTCTATTTAAATCCTTTGCAAAAAAAAAAAAAAAACTTAAAAAAATGTGTTTACACTTCAATATTTAAGAATAAATATTACAGCACATAAAAGGAAAGTGGTGAAGTTTTTCTTAAAGGCTTTGTTTTTTCCTGCCGTGTTATTTGTTGCTTTGGTAACGGTCCTGGTGCTCGTGGGGGAGGAGAAAAGTTATTTGCATTTTCTAAATAACGATCACATCCTCGTTACCAACCCCCTGATCTCTCTCTCACACACACACACACACACTCAACAGTCCAGTGAGGTGTTAACTAACGCCGTGTGTGTGTGAAGAGGGGAGATTATTTGCCACGGTAAACAGCCTCTCTAAATTCCTGTTTGAGGCTCACGTTTCCATGACGACAGCAGTTACCAGAGCTCCACCTCCGTGTTCACGTTTCTAATGACATGAGAGAACATGCTGCTTATTAGATTCATGGGCACAGTCAGAAACACTTTTACCACCAACACACACATTTAACACGACATTAAACACTAATATTGGCTCTTATATTACTTATAGTTAATACATGTTTTATGTCAGGGGGGAGCGTGTTACCTGAACTCAACCACAGTGTACATGCATGTTTATTAATTCTTTCATTCTTTAACATGAGTTTTATTCAATTTTAAACCATGAGGTCGATGTTTTTTCTACCAACAATGAGTTTCTTTGGCCTGAAGCATCAATCAATCCTCACACTGACTCCAGTTTTGATCCTCATCCTCCAAACATCGATAAACACCGCGCTCTCTGTTGAGCTGGGCTGTTTTTCACTTTCATCAATGATGACGTTTGAGAAAAAAAAAAAAAATCAATATTAATCCGTACTTGGGTCATAAATAAAATAAACCAGTCAACTTACACCGCCACCAAAGCTCTGAGACGCATGAGAGAAAAACAAACTGATGTTGTTTTGGAGGTAATTTACATTTGCATCCCAAGAAATTAGAATATCATGGACGCAGTAAAATGTTTAATGTGTTGTTTTTTTTCTTTTGAACTCCATGAATATAGCAAACAGTTCATAAAGACTTCAGTATCTCAAGAATTAGATACATCAGATAATTAAAAGATGTTTCTTCAGACAGAAATATTGGTCTCCTGAAAAGCATACTTATTGTTACGGTAGCCTGTAGGGGTCAAAACAAGAAAGATCGAGCATGCAACAATCTGTTTCCCATGTCTATGGTTTATAAAAGCTCTCAAAGCAACTACGAAAGATAGTTTTTAAATTTTCAAATTAATGTATGAATTAAATAATCATCGTACACCAGGCAACCCCTGCGCACAATTACACAAATGCACAAATATTTGAAAAAGACAAAATTATGAGACGAATAGTCAAGATTTTGATAATTAAAATGTAAAATTGTGATTAAAATAGGAAAAATTGATACGGAAAAGTCAGAATCCTTGGATAAATAGTCAAAATTCAGGATGACAAGTCAAATTTTGAGATAAAAAGTCAAGATTTTAAGATTTCAATGCAAAATTGTAAGACAAAAAATGTAAAATTGAAACAGAAAAGTCAGAATTCTTGGATAAATAGTCAAAATTGTTGGAAAAAGTCCAAATTTAGGATGAAAAATCAAACTTCTGTGCTACAAAGTCAGATTTATCAGATAAAAACAAAATTTGGGGGAAAAAAGTTAAAATTTTGAGCTTATAAAAGTCACAAGAATATGAGACGAGGTCAAAACCTTGTGATAATGACGTCAAACTTCTGGGATAAAATGTCAAGGATATTTGAAAAAGACAAAATTTTAAAACAAAAAGTCCAGATTTTGATCATTAAAATTCCAATTTGTGATTAGAAAAGGGAAAATTAAGACGGAAAAGTCAGAATCCTTGGATAAATAGTCAAAATTTGGGATAAATATGCAAACTTCTGTGCAACAAAAGCCAAATTTTGAGATAAACAGTCAAGATTTTAAGATTTAAATGCAAAATTTTAAAACAAAAAAAGGTCAAATTGTTACAGAAAAGTCAGAATTCTTGGATAAATAGTCAAAATTTAGGATGAAAAGTCGAACTTCTGTGTTAAATAGTTAAATTTTGTGAGATAAAAGATACAAATTTGAGGGAAAAATAGTCAAAATTTTCAACTTATAAAATATTTTTAGATAAAAAGTCAAAAAAGTTATCAGACAAAGTCGAACCTCAGGATAATGAAGTCAAGATTTTGAGATTTAAAGGCATAATTAATACAAAAAAGGAAAAATGTAAACAGAAAAGTCAGCATTCTTGGATAAATAGTCAAAATTGTTGGAAAAAGTCTAAATTTAGGATGAAAAAAATCATACTTCTGTGCTTCAAAGTCAAATTTTTGAGATACAAGATGATATTTTGAGGAAAAAAAAGTCTAATTTGAGGTTATAAAAGTCACAAAAATATTGGACTAAGTCAAAACCTTGAGATAATGACGTCAAACTTCTGGGATAAAATGTCAAGGATATTTGAAAAAGACAAAATGTTAAAACAAAAAGTCAGGATTTTGAGAATTAAAATGTGAAATTGTGATTAAAAAAGGGAAAATTAAGACGGAAAAGTCAGAATCCTTGGATGAATAGTCAAAATTTAGGAAGAAAAATCAACTTTCTGTGCAACAAAGTCATATTTTGAGATAAAAAGTCAAGATGTTGAGATTTAAATGCAACATTGTAATACATAAAAAGGTAAAAATTGTTACAGAAAAGTCAGAATCCTTGGATAAATCGTCAAAATTTGGGATGAAAAGTCAAACTTCTGTGCTAAAAAGTTAAATTTTGTGAGATAAAAGATAAAAATTTGAGGGAAAAATAGTAAAAATTTTCAACTTATAAAATATTTTTAGATAAAAAGTCAAAAAAGTTATCGGACAAAGTCAAAACCTCAGGATAATGAAGTCAAGTTTCTGGGATTAAAATTTCAAGAATATTTTATATATTTACATTTATGAGAAAAGATAAGGTAGAATTCATCGTCACAGCAACAATACAAGAAAATGAATAGAGCAAAAATATATCTACAAATATCTACAAAGTTAATTTGTGTAGTCAAACTTTGCTGTTATATATTAAAATAGGCGTGTACTTGCACCAACTGGCATTAAATGGGCAGAGAATGAAAACGTTTCATCTCCAAAAGTTAAGTTTATGTAGGAGACGGATGGAAAAAGATAAAAACTTTGGACAATTTCTCTTTAATTTAAACTTATGATACAGTTTAAGTTAGTTTCCAGGTTATTATTGTCATATTTTATACTGTAAAACCTTGTTTTTATTTTGATTTAAGTTAACAAAAATGTGTTCTCACCTTTTGTTAGTTTTTGTTTCCTTTTATTACTTCAGTGTGAAGCTGCGTGTGCTTTAAGAGAACTTTTCCAGCTCTTCTTGACGTGACACGTTTGCATCTTATACATTTTGTATTAAACTCTTTCAAGTATCATTTTGCAAACATGAGCACAGTAAACACTCAGCTGCACTCAGACGTGTAACAGTAATTTGAGTTTTGCTTGACACATGATTGCATGATGTTAATGTTGTTGCATGATACTCATGTTTCCTGTGCATATCTGAGAATAATTTATTAAAAAAAAAAAAAAAAAAGAGCATGAAGCGTGTACATGAAAGTGGCTTATCTTTGCATTATTCATGTTATGTGGTTTATTATGTATGAGGCATGAAATATTACAGAGAATCATCACTTACTGGATGTTAAGTCACAGCTGCTGCTTTGTCTGACGATGATCTGTGACCAAATGAAAGATTCACGCTGCTTCAAAGTGACATTTCAAGGTTTCTGCACGTGATGAGTCTGTAAGAAAGTATCCAGTCTCAAAGAGAAACAAGAAGATGTTAAAATAAATCAGTTAAATTAATCTCCTCTTGATGAACATGTGAGCTAGTTTCAAGTTCTGTGTTTTCACTTTAACACACCAATATTTGTTTTTCCTTTAACCTCATACGTTAAATTTACTGATTGAGTGAGAAAACAGCAGGAAAACACTTCTTTTTTGATTTTTAAGGAGTGAGTGAAAGCTTTGACTTCTGTCAGATAACTTCACACTGCAAAAACGGAAATCTAAGCTAGTCATTCTGTCTTATTTGTAGTAAAAATTGTCTTATTGTTCTTAATTTGAGCCACATTCACCAGACCAGGTCATAAAAATGTCTCATTTCAAGTTTTTTAAGACAAAAATGAGGTGATTTATCAGTCTGATTTCAAGATTTCTAGTCAAGTGAAATTATCTTGCTGCATGGACAGATCATTTCACTAGTTTGAAGATATTTTTCCATCATATTTAGTATTTTTATCTCATATTCAGACTCCCTTTTTTGCAGTGTGAGCACTCCCTTACACACAGATCTGCAGAGCGTTTAATTCTTTTGACAGTGTTTTTATACCTCACAGGACCAGATGTCAGCTCTGATGTTTTCACACTTAAAAAGGTGCAAAGATCCTGAGGCTGAGAGCGTTTAAGGTGCGAGGAAGGCTGCGAGAGTCAAAGGTTCAGTTATTTCAGATAAAAATGTGACGTGAAGCTGTTCAAACGTTGCTTCACTGACTCCTAAATATAGAAGAAAAAAAGGTTCTAGTCTGAAAAAATGTCCACTAAGAAGGCACGTTAAACCTGAAATGTCATCTTGTACAAAATGTAACAAAAGTTCTCAGCCTGAAATGCAACAATAAGAATGTATTAAAAACCAAAATGTAACAACTGACTCAAACTATAACAAGTTGTTTCAATTTGGGCAAAAAGTTCTTTTGTTTTGGGCTCAGAATCTGGTACATTATTGACCAATTATCACACACAGGTTTCTAAAGAGGCATTTTACTCTGCCTGGCCAAAAAAAAAAAGTCTCCACCTGGATTTAACTAAGCAAATAGGTACGAGCCTCCTATTGGATAATTACTGCATGGGTGATTATCTTTCAGCTGGAAACAAGTTATTTAACCACAACTGGTGCAATGAGTTGCATCTCATTTCCTAAACAACCATGTGGAAAGACACATCCCGTGGTCGTGGAAAAGATGTTAGTCTGTTTGAGAAGGGTCAAATCATTGGCATCAAGCAGAGAAAACATCTAAGGAGATTGATGCAGAAACGACTAAAATTGGGTTAAGAACTGTCCAACGCTTTATTAAAGACTGGAAGGATAGTGGGGACCCATCGTCTTCCAGGAAAAGGCAGGAAAAAAATCCTGAATGATGGTGATCGGCGATCACTTAAACGTGTGGTGAGATCAAATGGAAGAAAAACAACAGTAGAACTCAGGGCTATGTTTAATAGTGAAAGTAAGAGCATTTCCACACGCACAATGAGAAGAGAACTCAAGGGATTGGGACTGAACAGCTGTGTAGCTTTAAGAAAACCACTAATCAGTGAGGCTAACCAGAAAAAAAGGCTTCAGTTTGTTAGGGAGCATAAAGATTGGACTCTGGAGCAATGGAAGAAGGTCATGTGGTCTGATGAGTCCAGATTTACCCTGTTCCAGAGTGATGGACGCATCAGGGTAAGAAGAGAGGCAGGTGAAGTGATGTACCCATCATGCCCAGTGCCTACTGTACGAGCCTGTGGGGGCAGTGTTATGATCTGGGGTTGCTGCAGTTGCTCAGGTTCAGCAACAGTATGTGCTCAAAGAATGAGGTCAGCTGACTACCTGAAGATACTGAATGACCAGGTTATTCCATCAATGCAGTTTTTTTTCCCTGATGGCACGGGCATATTCCAAGATGACAATGCCAGGATTCATCGGGCTCAAATAGTGAAAGAGTGGTTCAGGGAGCATGAGACATCATTTTCCCGCATGGATTGGCCTCCACAGAGTCCAGACCTTAACCCCATTGACAATCTTTGGGATGTTCTGGAGAAGACTTTGTGCAGCGGTCAGACTCTACCATCATCAATGCAAGATCTTGGTGAGAAATGAATGCAACACTGGATGGAAATAAATCTTGTGATGTTGCAGAAAATTATCGAAACAATGCCACAGCGAATGCGTAATCAAAGCTAAAGGTGGTCCAACGAAATATTAGAGTGTATGACCTATTTTTTTTTGGTGGTGACCTTTTTATTTGGACAGGCAGTGAACGATTTTCCAGTGTGGGCCCTAAGTTGGAAAAAGTTGGAAACCACTGTTGTAGATGTTTGATATGAAAACGTTGGTTCTCTTTTTAATGTCTGGTTTTAGATTCAAAGCTTGCACTTACTGCACACCATCCTCAGTTTTCTCACTTCATGATGAGTGGAATATTAAACCAACCTCTGCTTAGCATGACAGGAAATTTGCAAGGCAAATTATGCATCCATGGTCAACTTCTTATTGCCTCCTGTTTGGTCCTGATAAATGCAGGTGAACCATGAGGGAGATTAATCAAATTCTGCTGCTGCCTGTGAGCCGCCCTGTTGCCAACTTCAATTTTCAGCTGCAGAGCGAATCAGCGGGACTGCAGGTGGTTATATATTCCTCAGGCGTCATGTTAACATGTCATTTGGAATAAAAGCAACATGTGATGAAGACCAATAAGAGAGCCAGAGCATCTGCAGGAAAACGCAACGGGAAAAAAAGTGGATTTAGCAGTTTTAGCTTTCATGCATGTCATTAAAAAAAAAAAAAAAAAAAGTATTAAGATCTACATGACTTCTCACCATGACTCACTAACCATGAGTGATATAAAGGATTTTGTGTTATCATTCATATGTTCTGAGAAAAGACAAAAAAAAGACAGAAATTCTGCTGAATGATTTTAGAAAAAGATCTAATTGCGATTTTTCTGGCAGATATCACGATTTCAATTGGATTCACGATTTTCTTTAAATCAAACTTTAGTGAAGTTTTCACAATTTACAGTAACATTTACAAACTTGACAGAAAATTACATCAAACCATCGAAACATCAAAAGCTTTTACTCTAATGTGAGGATGAAAATGAAAACTGAAGGCAAAAATTGTTCCTGACTTTAAAATAAAAGGTCAATATTTTAGTATAAAAAGGGAAAGTTTTGAGAAATAAAGACAAAATTCTGAGACAAAAAGTCAATATTTTGAGATGAAACGTCTTAAGTTTAAGAAATCAGTTTAAGATTATGTGAAAAAAGTCCAAACTTTCTCATTTAAGGTCAAATTTTTAAGACGACAAAAGTCTTCATTTTGAAATAAAGGCAGTTTTTGAAATAAAAAGTTGAAATTTTGATATAGAAAGTCAAAATTCTAAGATTTAAGAATATAGAGGCAAAAAAGTAGAAAATAAAAAGCACATTTTTCGATAAGTTGTTGAATTTTGACTCTTCTCAAAACCTAACACCCATTCCTGCTTTTTCTGAACTGGACTTTTCAAATTGTATTTTTAGTTATAAAAACTGAAGAACAAAAAGAGCTACACAAAATAAAATCGACAACAATCTGAAGGAAAAAAGGATCACATGATCACAATGTTTGAAATTGCGATATCGATCAAAAAACGATAAATCATTCAGCCCTACTGGGGGGTGTAAACTTTTGGGCACAACTGTAAGTGTTATTGTTCATAACTACAATGTTTTCTTCACTGAAATGGGTGTAGAGTTGTAATATTAATGAGTCATGGTTTTAGAAATTGAAGTATCATAGGTCTGAGAGGCAGAAATGTAATATTTACATACGTGGACTTGAGGGATTTAAGTGTGGAGTTGTTTGAAGGAACTGGCTAGTTTTCTTTACAGTGTACACTAAAACATGAATATCTCTGTCTTATATGTTAGTGACAGGCTCTTTCTACATAATTTCCTCAGTGAAGATGGAGCTAATGTGAACTCGATGTTGAATAAGATAAAGAGGTCAGCGCTGAAGCAGAAGGACACTTCTTCATCTTACATGTGTTGCATCAACATGCACTTGAAAGCGTGTAGTACTCTTCAGGTTTCTCTCCTTTCTACGTCATCACAGTAACCCATTTCTGCAGCAGCGAGGCTCCTTGACATTTAAAGACGCACACTTTGATGTGGCGTCGTCTGATCTATTGATTTAGCTCCTCACAGTACGATGCTACACTCAAAGACACACGACAGAGGTTGTTTTAAAGTAGTGTTTACAGCTGAACCAGCTTAATGTCCAAACTTCACACGACAGATTGTGATTATTTGTGTGTTTGGGATGAATAATAGTAATTATTATGAGGTGAGCTCTACCTTCATTTAACCTTCTTTGAAAAGAGAGTCTCAGTAAAACCACTGTTTCATCCTCATTGGATAAAAGGAGGATTAAGCTCGAACACTTTTATAGCGGAGGGTCAACACCCACAGGGATCCACTCACAAAGCTGCAGCCTGAGTCTTTATGAAACACTTCTCTCACACAAATAGAAACAAACCAGTGTACAAACATAAATCATGATAACAACAGAAACTTCCAGAATGAGCCTGATGAAAAGTTCTTAATAGCCTGTATTTCCCCCTTTAACATCAGTTACAGCTTGAAGTCTTTTGTGCTCGTTGTGGATGAGGGTCTTTATTTTCTCAGATGGTAAAACTGACCATTCTTCTTGGCAAAAAGCCTCCAGTTCCTGTAAATTCTTGCTCTGTCTTGCATGAACTGCAGATTTGAGGTCAGGAGACTGAGATGGCCACTCCAGAACCTTCACTTTATTCTGCTGTAGCCAATGGCAGGTCCACTTGTCCTTGTGTTTTGGATCATTGTCATGTGTGAACGTCCAAGTACGTCTCATGTGCAGCTTCTGGGCTGATGAGTGTAAATTTTCCTCCAGTATTTTCTGATAACATGCTGCATTCATCCTGGACCAAGTTTCCTGAGCCTTTGTAGCTCACACATCCCCAAAACATTAGTGATCCACCTCCGTGTTTCACAGTAGGAATGGTGGACCTTTCATCATAGGCCTTGTTGACTCCTCTCCAAATGGAACAATGTTTATGGTTGTGGACAAAAAGTTCACTTTTGCTCTCATCACTCCAAATGACTTTGTTCCAGAAGTTTTGAGGCTTGTCTCTGTGGCATTAGCATAGAAATAGCTCTCCAGCCTATTTTTCCTCAAGTGCCTCCTTATTGTGCATCTTGAAACAGCCACACCACATTCTTTCAGAGAGTTATTTGTTGGTTTTTCTTTGCATCCAGACCAATTTTCCTGTCAGTTGTAGCTTAAATGTTTGCGATTTGGTTTCAACAGAATCCCTCATTTTCCACTTCTTCATCAGAGTTTGAACTCTGCTTATTGGCATCCTCAGTTCCTTGGATATCTTTTTATATCCCTTTCCTGTTTTATACAGTTGGATTCACTTTTCCACGTCTTTGAAACTGTTAAGAAAAAGAAAGGAGTACTGAGTCTTAGGTCTTTACAGTCACGTCGTGACCTACTTTCTACGTTCACAGACAGTCCTCGAGTCTTTGAGTGACTGCTTTTATACACACACACTGATTAAAGCAGATAGATCACAGGTGAGGATGGTTACCATGGTTACCTTTAGGAGACATTCAAACACATATGTGTCGACTTGTGTTCATGTTTTGACCGGGGTCAATATTGTTTAAAATCCCTACATAAAGGATGTAAGAAGCTTGTTTAATATCTGTATATGACCTTTTAACTGTTTACCCATGCAGCTGTGAACCATTCAGACTGTTGTTGCCCTTTGCTTCACCAAAAAATCAATTAATGCATCTGTCAGTCAGTAAAGGAAGCAGAGCCACTCAGAATTCAAAGGATGTGTCCTGAGCGCCTTGAAACTGCAGGTTTATAATTTATAATCTCTGTTATGTGGTTTCAGATTGAACAGAATCATGTTTTTTCTCTTATTTATCTCATTCTCACACGAACATGAAAGTGTCTTTATTTTACTCCCTGCTTGAAGACACTGGAGACTGAATAAAACCATGTGTTTGGAGGAGTTCATGCACCACATAACCCAACAATTCTCCCGGTTATAACAGCTGATGCAGAGAGGAGGAGTCGTGTCTACAGAGAGGAGAGCACAGGGACTCGAGGAAACAAGAAGGTTTTCATGCGTGGAAAGAAGATTCAGAATAACATCTCTAAGATGAGTTCACGCTACGAGAGCTGGAGCCAGAGTTCACTTGTTTTAATCACATTTACACTCCAGATCAAAATCTTAAGACCACTAAACAATTGCTCAAATTTACATCTTGCACTATTGGATCTTGAAAAGGTTTGATGCACAGTTTCAAAATGCAGATATAAGAAATTGGGGAGAGACGAGACAATGCAATTTATGGAAAACAATAATTGAAGGTAAATATTCTGTTCATAAGCTGATCAAAAGTTTAAGAACGCAGCCTTTAAAAGACAAAAATGTGGATTTAAGGTGATTTTCTGTCATGTATTCTCTCTGTCATCACCTCCTGATGGTAAAGGTTAAAAATCTCTCTCTCTTTGAACGTGGTTGGATTGTTGAGCTACATAATAGCGACAAAGATGCTGAAGTCCTTTGTAACATCTCATTTGGATTATTGTAATGCTCTTTTGTCTGGATAACCCCCAAAAAAGTTTCCGAGTCCTGCAGATGGTGCAGAATGCTGCGGCTCGGGTTTTAACTGGAGCCAGGAAATGTGAACACATGACCCCAGTGTTGGCCTCTCTTCCATGTCAGGTTCGTGCTGATTTTAAGGTGCTTTTATTGACTTATAAAATTTTAAATGGACAAGCACCTGTTTATCTAACTGACTCGGTTAGACCGTATGCACCTTCTCGTGCCCTCCGCTCTCAGGAGTCTGGCCCGCTGACGGCGCCTAAAGTCAGGAAAAAGACTGTTGGCGAGCGAGCTTTTTCTTTCCGTGCGTCTCTCTCTCTCTCTGGAACAGTCTTCCTCTGGATGTAAGGCAGGCATGCTCTGTGGAGGTTTTTAAGGCAAAGCTCAAGACCCACTCGTTTACTCTGTGTTATATGTCTTGACTTGTTTTTCTTGTTTATTGCTTGTTTGTTTTATTGATTGTTTTTACTACCTGTACAGCACTTTGATTGAAAGCACTTTATAAATAAAAATTATTACAATCGAAACGAGAAGAATTAAGTTTTCTAACAGATTTCTGTAGTTGACCAACATTTCAAAGTTTTTAGGTCCATTATTTTTTAGTATTTTTAATTTGAGCACCCAAAAATGTCAGGTGGTGCAACCAAATATATGAAAATATATTTATATGTTCCTGTTATTTTTTCTGTGTGAAATTATTGGCAAGTATCTCTCAAGTGTCTGTAGTGACTCATACATTTTCATTTTGTGTGTTTTATTTGTGAATAAGATAAATAATTTGATGTTAAAATAACATTTCACATTTCTCTCCACAGGTGCTCCTAGTGATTGTTGTGTCAAAGACCTCGGGATACTGTGTGTCCTTCTATTCTTTTTTGTCTGNGGTTGTTCTCTTCTGTTGTTTTATTGTTTATCTCTCCCTCTCTGTCTGCTCTTTCCCTCCGTCACTATCCCTCATCTGTTTTCACCCTAGTCCGTTCAGGCAGTAACCTTTAACCTTGGCAATGTACAGAAAAAATAAATTACAAAACACTAATAAAAATATCATTTAAATCTCAAGGGGAGCGTTTTACACAAACGGCTCCTCTTGGCAAAGTAAAATGTGTTCTGCAAAATACGGCAGCCGGACCACAATTCTGTTGTCGTGATGCTGAACAGGACAAGGTAAAAAAAAAATAATAATAATAATAACATTTCACATTATTACATTGGTTGTACCACCTGACATGGAAATTGTTCCAGTCACCAATGAAGTGAAAAAACCATTTTTATCAGTATTTCAGAGAAATCTACAAACTTTTCCACTTGGTCACAAATGTCATTTGGGCTCCTCTGGCTGATGCAGTTTCCTGTTTCCTGTTTTATTCTCTTCACTTTAAAATAAAAGTCTAATGTTACGGTTGCACCACCCTGACATTTGACAAGGTGAAAATTACGGGACAAAAGTTTTTTACATTTCTCAACAGCTTTAAAATTCTTTTTATTTGCAAAGAATGTTTTATTTAAAAAGGTTCAAGCATAAAATAATGCCACTGTATTTTTAATTTCCATTTACAATAACTGACATTCAATTTTTAGAGTTTAATTACTGTGGATACTTGTCAGGACGGTTGCACCACCTGACATTTTGGGGGTTTGAGGAACCAAAACACAAAAAAACATGTTATATTTTAATAGTTGGATGGAGAAGGAAGTTTACAAAAAAAAAGTTCCAGACAGTGGAGGCCAAACATGAAGCATCTTCACCACTTGGAGCAACGTCTGAGCTTCTTTTGAGTTGTTTCTTATTCATGAAGCTTAAAAAACATGTAATTCAAGAAAAATCCTGCACCACCATATTATTTATTGTCACTTCAAGAGAGAAGACGCTGTGTGGGGCTGTTTTGATAAACAGGATAAAGAAACATAATAAAGAGTCAGGACTAGAGAGCAGCCTTGAGTCTATGATGATGAATTATTCCATTATTCCTTTATCACTTTCTTTGCATAAGCAGGAAAGCAAAGCCTCTTTTCCAAGAGTTGTGTGTCTCAGTTAATTGAAGTGAGATGCATGAAAGAGAAATATCTGGATGAACAATGAGAGTCCACAGACATGATCAGCTCAACTTTTTCTGCTTCTTAGAAGAAAATGAATGTCACGGCAGAGACAGAAGATCTCGTGGACGGCGTCCTTGGTTTCGCATTAACGAAGACAAACTGTGGCTCAGAAAGCGTTCTGAGTGTCGCTGACTGGTGAATACAAATGATGTCCATAGCAACAGAATGGCTTCACTTCAATGTGATGAACAAATC
The DNA here is from genome assembly GCA_008086565.1 of Thalassoma bifasciatum. NCBI lineage: Eukaryota > Metazoa > Chordata > Actinopteri > Labriformes > Labridae > Thalassoma > Thalassoma bifasciatum. Next base: position 32,455 of record RPOG01003587.1, on the reverse strand, counting down.
GTTGTATGTTGCAGAACATGTCGGGGAAAATTCAAGAAGTGAGATGAAAGAAGAGCTGAAGATTGCATTAATAATTCATGCTTGATGTGACCACACAGAAGATCTTTGAGAACTCCAGCAGAAACGGAATACGACTCTGTTTGATCGCCGATGGCTGTGTATGTACAGCACACTGTGTGCCAATTAGTTTCTGTTTCATTCTCCAGGACTTGGATCCATATCCAGATATGAGCGATGAAAACACACAGTTTATTCTAAAGGTGAAAAAAAATCAATTAGTGGTCGACCTCACTATTACAGACGCTAACGGCAACATTACTGCACCTGCTGGTTGTTTGAAAGTGTCGTTGTAATAATGCATTACCATCTAAGGTGAAATGTGTGAAGAGAACAGATGTTTAGAGATCTAACGAATCTTTCAGAAAAGCATGAGGATGTGACTCGACCTGTCAGGATAACAACGTTTGCTGGACGATAAACTGTCCCAGAAATTATTGTGATAAATGGTAATATTGCCATTTTTATACCATTTTCAACTAATATAATAGTAATGGTATAATAGTGCAAGTACACCCTTTTATATTTTAAGAATATTTAAAATTCTAATAAGATTCTAATGTCTGTAATTCCCACCCAAAAACTGATACTAGGCTGAATGATGTATTTAATAAATTATCTAGGGTAATGTACTCCCTTTATCTAATGCACACAATAACATAGTGGCAACAGTGTGTATGTAAGGTGATCTTTTTTTGTTTTGCTTTGTTTTGTACTTGTTTATTTGTTTGTATGGGTTTTTGGTTTGTCTTTTGTATCTGTTTTTTTTTTTTTTTTTTTTTTTTTTTTTTTTTTTNTATAAAAAAAAAAAAAAAAGAATATTTAAAATTGGAAATTGAGAAAAGACATTGTAAATATCCAAAATAAATAATCAACACAATCAAAAACAGTTAATAAAATAGACTAAAAATGCACTTGAATAAAAACACACAAAACTACGGAGCCCCTAAAGGGACAAGAAAAGGTAAAAAAAAAATAATAATAAATTCACATGCTCACTTGAAATAATTCCACAATTTACTGCGAGCTTTTTCACAGAGAGAACAAAGTTGACCAAAAAGAAAACACTGAGCACTGACAAAGCTGGTTTTGTTCACATGATTTCGTCAGAAAATGAGAACACGTCTGCTGGTGTTTGGTCACCTGAGAGTAAAAACTCTTAACCTGACAAGCCAGACGGACAGTTTCATATATCCGTCACGGAGATATTTCATTAGTCCATCTGGGTAAGGGGCGCTAGAGAGTGCAGATTTGTAACCTGACACCAGATAGAAAGTTCATATATCTGCTGCGAAGATATTTCACTAATCCAATTTTGCTCTTCTCCCGACCGATGAAGAGCAAAAACATTGTTTCCCATCAAAAAAGCTTTGAGTGACGTTCTCTGTTCTTCATTTAGAGAAGATTTTGAGTCTATTTCTAATTAAACTGGAGATATCGCTGCGTCCACGAAGACTGCTTCACACTCCACCATTGTTTTCAAACATTCAGCCGCTTCCCGCTGACGTCACGCCTGCAGCTCCTACAGCTCCCGCCTCTCTTCTCTGATTGGTCCGGTTAATATTGGACCGCGTGAAATCGGTTGTGGTTGGATCTTAGTAAGATGCATCTGCAGGATTTCAGAAATGGATCAGGCAGCTCCATCTGCTCTGCAAGGTTAAAAAAAAAACTCTACATCTCCTACAAAGTTTTACCTAGAAAGCTCAGATTTCACTTAAATGTAGATGAGAAGGTGTAGAAATGATGTGGTGGATGTTTTATGTCTGACATGAAGCATCTTGAAGTTAGTGAAGTTCAAAAATTGGTTGTAAAAAAATTAAGAGGAAAAAAAAAAGTGGACTTTAGCCACAAATAAAAACATGACATTTTCTGAAACCAGAGACTTTAATCTTTCAAATGAGGAGAAACTGATGAACTTTGACCTTTTAGTTCTTCAGTTACAAGCTCTGAAACACAGCATGGTAAAAAGGCCAGAATTAGGTGGGAAACGGACATGAATGAGTCTCACACATGTGGGTTTTTAGTTGGGTAATGCAAAGAGAAATCCATAGAGAAAAGAAAGCACAACCTGAAAAAGCTTTAAATACTAAATCCTTTTGGGCACATCCATGATTTGAAAGTCGATTCCAATACATGTGACGCCAGAAAACTTTAGATGCAGCTTTTCTTTAAGCTTTAGTCCAGGTTGTTCTGGGAGAAAAAACTTCCTGAGGATGATTAATGAACAAAAAGCTGACGTCCCTTTTTCCCAGATTGCAAAGACAGTTTAACAGATGATGACATGCCACAACAACGCTGCATGTTTAATAAATCACTGCGCTCTTCAATTAGAGTGAGATTAATCTTTCTAATGAGAAATCTGTGCAGGATTTATGTGATTAAATATTTCCTCTATTTTTAGAAGTGAATGCATTGTTTGCATTGAGCTGCACAAGGTCAGGAAGGTTATGTCGAACATTATTTACCTGATACTAATCTGACTTTGTGGATCACGTTTGATACCAGACATCAACGAATAATGTGGAGTTTAACCAAAATGAACTGATATTCCCATTTGAGAGAGACAGACTTTAAAAAAAAGGCTCCTGTAATTTATAAGAGCTGCAGAGTTATTTTGTTTTCTTGCAGAATCAGATCAGTATCTGAAAATTTTTAATATCCTGTCAGGTGTTGCGAGCACCAAAGTCTGTATTAAATAAAACTCAAAAAGTACCAAATAATCATAAAAAGCACTGAAGAAATGCCCAAAACCAAATTGTTTTTGGAAAAAAATCAAAACTTAAATAAAGTCAAACCCTCAAAAAAAAATCAAAAATGAGGGAAAACACAAGAATATTGGATCATGACACGAGCAAATCACACGACAATGAACCAAGAAGAAACTGAGGAAACACAAGAACAGGAACTAAATAGACAAAGGATTAATCAAACACAGGTGAGAGAAGAGACACAGGTGAAACACATGAGGGGCAATCAAACTGGAGAGGAAACTCACGAGCAACAGGAAATTCAACGAAACACACAAGGAAACAAGAAAAACTGAGAAACTTACACAAAGTGAACTGATAAAACAACCAGAAACACAATTGAAAACAACAAACACCCATATTCAATTTTTTTTTGCATATTTTCATCTTAATACGACAAACAAAATATAAAAAATCATTCATCCCAACTGCAATCACAGCCCTCAACAGCAAAGGTACCATAACCCAGTAGTATGTGCTTTTTTTTTTTACTATGTGTATTTTTTACTCAGGTCTTTTAAAGTTATTGTTATGTATGTGTGTACAAGTGTGATGGGGAATGTGTGAATGTGTATCTTTGATGCAACTGAGGCCTGTCAAAAGATGAATTTCTGTCACCTTCTTTGTGTCAGACAATAAACTTCTATTCTATATATTTAGAAAAAAACATACAATTTGGGAAATAATTTGGCGACCCACTTGCAGTACCTTCACGGTCCACCAGGGGGCACGACCCACAGGTTGGACATCACCGCTCCAAACAAATACCATTTAAAAGACATGAATAAATACAAACCTCTGAAAGGTCAGAGGGATTTTACGTCTCCTCTCTTTGATGAAATAAAGCTTTTTCTGGGTGAGAACTGGTCACTGAGTTGATTTTAGGTAATAATTACAGCCGAGGCTCCTGGGGAAAAGAATAATTAGCAACTGCAGCTCGTGGTTATTTTTATTCCCTCGTTATTTTTCTCACAGAGAGTTTCAATCCACGCACAGTTGGTTCAATAAGATCAGGAGCAAAGTGCTCGTACGGTGCGATCTTCTGAACAATAGACGGACTGAGCCTTTAAAGGTTCGGCTGCTGCAGGATTCAGACTTTACTTCTCTGAATAAAACAGAAAAAACTGGATCCAACACAAGTTTCTACCTTCTCAAACAGACTCTAAAACCAAAGTTTTGATGCCTCAATTTGGTCAGAAAATGTGGGACAAAAAAAACTCTTTAAAATCTTATTCTGAGCAACATCAATAATTCAGAACAAAGGAGCTTTTTTTTAAAATCTTTCCTGAAACCTCAGTTAAAAGGATGAGCCGAAAAAAATGTGTCATATGTCTTTGTTCAGAAATGATCAGCAACTGCTTTTATTTGACATTGCATAAAAAAGGGGTTTGAAAACTTCCTGAAAGAGTTGAAGTCATAATTTTGAGATTAAATGTTGAAATTATGGGAAAGTCACATTGAAATGTAAGATAATTATAACAAAAATACAACATTAAGACTCAAAATTATGAGCTGAAGGTCAAAACTGTAAGATAAATAAGTTAAAATGTGACATAATTTAATCATAATTATGAAAAAATCAAGTTGAAATTGATAATGATGAGATAAAATGTCAAAATTTTTAGATAGGTTGAAATATATGAAAATCAAGTTGAAATTATGACACATATAAAAGTTTAAATTTGAGATAATTAAGTCATAAATTTGAAGTAAAGAGTGAAAACTATGAGATGGAGTCACAACAATGAGATTAAAGTAGAAATTCTGAGATAAATGAGTTAATATGAGATAACTTTGTCACTATTACAAGAAAATCAGGTTGAAAGATAAGATAATTAGAATGATTAATTTTGAGACAAAATAATGAGATTAAGTCATAATGACAAAAAAGGTTGAAATTATGATAAATTTGTGCTCTTTTATGTTGTAAAACACATTAAATCAATGATTAAATCAATTAATCTTGAGAATTAATTAACCAAATTAACCTGCCATATTCTCTTTGAACAAGCTGAAGCAATCTGTTTACAAAACTAAGAAAGAATAAAAGCATTTGAAGACGTGTTTTTGAAAGTTTTAACCGTCAGAGGAGTTTTTCAGTTTCCCGCAGTGACTGTGACTCTGTTGGAGAGTGAGACAGAAACGGACAGAGACCAGAAAAGTGTTCGACTGATGTGCAGCCGGAGCGTGAGGCGCTCACAGGGTCAGAGACGGGTCACCGCTTTCACACATCAGTTTCCAGGAAAAATCACGTCTGTTCATGAAGAAAGAGGCTTCACTGCTGCAGTTTCTGTGTCTGACAGATTCTGCATGAATACACACAAGTTTCATCTTTTACACCTCATTTTTGTTCTGTTCCCCCTAATTTTTTATCCCAATCAGTCAAATACAAAACCCATTTTTATGGGTGGTACATTAAAATGCTCCAAACAGGGGCGGATCTACTGGGGGGGGCAAAGGGTGGCAGCTGCCCACCTTAAAAAAAAGCTTTGCCACCCCAGTTATGAAGTTATCTGACTATGAGATAAGACAAAATTATGAGAAATAAGTTGCAATTGCAATCTAAAAAAAGTAAAAACTTTGAGATAAAAGTGAACAATTTGAGATATGAAGGTCAAAATCCTGAATTAAGTCATAATTTAAGAAGCCAAAGTCAATATTTTGAGATATCAAAATCAAAATTCTGAGATAAAAAGGTTAACATTTTGTAATAAAAAAACAGTAGTTTCAAATTCTGAGGGAAAAATGTCAAAATCCTTAGATGAAAAGTCAAAACGGAAGTAAAAGTCAATAATTTGAGATTTCATAATCAAAATTCTGAGTTGAAAAAAGTAAAAATCCTGAAATAAAAAGTCAAAATTATTAGATAAAAGTCAAAATTTTGATACATCAAAGTCAAAATCCTTAGATGAAAAGTCAAAATGGGGATAAAAGTAAATAGTTTGAGATATTTAAGTCAGAATTTAGAGAAAAAGAGTCAAAATCTTTAGATACAAAGTCAAAATGGAAATAAAGTCAATAATTTAAGATATCAAATCTGATAATTTGAGGTATTTAAGTCAAAATTATTAGATAAAAGTCAGTCACATGAGATATGAAAGTCAAATTCTGAGATAAAATAGTCAAAATTATTAGATAAAAGTCAAAAGTTTGATACATCAAAGTCAAAATCCTTGGATGAAAAGTCAAAATGGGGATAAAAGTCAATAATATTGGATATCAAAATCAAAATTCTGAGGGAAAAAAAAGTCAAGATCTTGAGATAAAAAGTCCTAATGGAGATCAAAGTCAATAATTTGAGATATTTAAGTCAAAACTTTGAGAAAAAGAGTCAAAATTTTGAGATCTAAGTGAATAATTTGAGGTTATTAAGTCAAAATTATTCGATAAAAGTCAGTCATATGAGATATGAAAGTCAAATTCGTAGATAAAATAGTCGAAACTATGGGGCTATAATTTTAATTTTGCCTCTTTATTTGATTTTTTTTTAACTTTTAATCTGCAAATTAGGAAAGAAAAAAAAGGGAAATCCTAACAGGTTCCTCCTTTTTCTGAGCTCAACCATTTTTTTTTGCTTTCACTGAACTAAACTCACTGATGTTTGCAGAAAGAGAAAAAAAATGCTCCGTCATGTGTTGAGTAATTTGTTTCCTGAGGATGTTTCATACGAACAGCACAGCTGCAGGTATTGATCTCTTCATCTGACTCGCAGCACGACACTGACCGAGCAAAACATGAAAAATGTCAAACAGCAGCAGAACACAGTTTTTCAGACTAGAAGAAGACGATGTTGTTGTTGTTCCTCCTCTTTTTTTCCTCTTATCGATCTTTCTCAGCTCCTGCTCTGAACTCACTTCTTCAACATAACACTGTGTTTCATTTTCTTCCTCTATGCTAAACTGTGCTCTTTCATTTTCTATTTTCCATTTCAGATATCTTTGATGATTCGTTCAGGCCTCCGTGTTTCCTGGACCCCTGTGTGGTTCTTGTCAGATTTTGACGACTGTTTCACTCCCAGATGCGGCTGCGTGACTGCATTTGTCACTTTTACTTTGCCTCTCTGCCTCGAGCTCCACGGTGTAAAACCCAACAGAATTATTTCATCTTCAAGCAAATCTCCCAGCACAAACCTCTGAACATCCATGATGTGATGTTTCGTTTGACTTATCAGACAAATTCAGCTGNGCATTAAAAACCCACATCATTGTGTAAAGGATATTAGCACGTGGGCTCAGGAACACTTCAGAAAACCATTGTCAGTTAACACAGTTCATCACTACATCTACAAGTGACAGTTCAAACTCTACCATGCAAAGACAAAGTCAGACATCAACAACACACACAAACGCCGCAGAACTCTTTTTGGAAATCATGGACGTGGTGTCCTCCGGGCCAAAGAGGAAAAGGACAATCAGGATTGTTCTCAGAGCAAAGTTCAAAAGCAGCATCTGTGATGGTATGGGGGTGTGTTAGTGCCCCATGGCATCATGGGTAACTGTCCCAGTATCTGTGAAGGCAGCATTAATGCTGAAAGGTACAAACAGGTTTTGGAGCAACATCTGCTGCCATCCAAGACACTTTGTCTTTTTCAGGGACGTCCCTGATTATTTCAGCAAGACAATGAAACCAAGACACATTCTGCTCCTGTTACAACAGCGTGGCTCCGTAGTAGAAGAGTGCAGCTGCTAGACTGACTCCAAAGCTTCAACAATTAGTGTCCTCAGTTCACAAATACTTGAGTTTTGTTAAAGGAAAGGTGATGAAACAGTGGAAACATGAACCTGTCCAAGCTTTTTAGGAACGCCACTGAATTCAAAATGAGAGAATATTTGCAACAAACAATAATGATTTTCACTTTGAACATTAAATATCTTGTCTTTGTGGTTTAATAAATTGAACATAGGTTGAAGAGGTTTTGCGAATCATAACTTCATTTCCATCATGAGCAGGAAAAGTGAACATCTGCCTCTCACTCTTGAAGCTCTTTGTTCCCTCCCCTCTATTTCAATTTTAGATTGAACACTTGGCATGAAAAAAAACATAAGCTCTCCATGTTTGTCTGCAGGCATCAACAGTTGGAAGTTAAAATGCTGTAAATTTATGGTGTGAGTGGGATTGAGGTGATAGGGTGACGCTACGACGTGCTCGTATTTACTCTGCTTATATACTTTCATTAGAAATGTTCCACAGAGAAATGAACAGATAATACACAGATTGTTAAGTCCCATAAATTGCCTTCCACTGGAAAAGCCAATAAGTGTCTTTAATTACGTAAAACTGAATCCAATAAATAATTTGCCCTGGAAAAATGACTTTTCTTAAGCTGAATTTTCAGCTGTGCAGCATGTAACCTGCAGTAAATCAATTTTATTTTGCTGTGATTTCCTCCCGTAGACTATAATCACCGTGCTCCAGTCTCACCTGTCACTCTGCACGCCGCGTTGCTCCGTGACCTCTGACCACTTGTTGTCAAATGTGGGCTTTATGTCATTGATTTGCACTCCTCGGCGGCGCATATACAGAGCAGAGTAAATACCAATCAATCAGGCTTTATCTGCGCCCTGTAATTACTCCGGCTGATTCCTGTGTGGAATAGAAAAAGCTTTCTGCCTGAATAATCCCGAACATCTCCCCTTCACTCTGAACGTCTTCAAAAACATGGATTCAGCCGTTTCTAAGCTCCTATTTGCATAACCCTTAAGAAAAACACACAGTACGACATTATACATGCTAAAATATTTACATAGCAGAGTTACAGCATTATGAATGCATATGAATTTTTATGTAATGTGACTCAACCCGTCTTTCCAATTTAATTCTGCATTGAGAAAAGGAAGTTTCGACCCAGTTATTGCTAACTGAGCGATAAAACAACCGTGTACTCTGCTCTCTTGCATCACGGTTGTTTTATTTCACAGCTGACAGTTCGACCTTGCTCAGCACATTATTACACAGGAGAAACAATAAAACACTTTCACTGAGGCTGAATCTGGAGTCAAGGAAACTCTGAGTTCATGCATAACATACATACACTCAGAGTGGATGGATGGTCCAACAATAGTAGAATATATTTACGTTCTTTTTTTGTGTGTGTGTGTCATATAACCACTTGTGTAACTTCTGAACTTTCTTGGAAACTGCTGCAGTTTAATGTGAATGTTTCTCACCACAAAAGATGATGTTTGAATAAACCAAGGCTGTTTTCCAAACTGTCGTCTACATACACAGCAAAAATCGCAGCTTATATTGTACTCTCTCGTTGCACATCTAACACTCATTTTGGTGCATATATAGGTGCATATATAAGTCCAAGTCCATTACTGTGTTCAACTTTGTACAAACAAAACCAGCTTAATCAGCGCTCAGTGTCTTCTTTCTAGTCAACCTTGCTCTCCTTGTGAAAAGGTTTCCGAGAAATTGTGAAATTATAGCCCCCGGTCACAGATTGTACCTGTACCTGTGTATATTGTACTCTCTAGGTGTACACTGAACACCCATTTTGGTGCATGTATAAGTCCAAGAGTGCAGTGCTCACTGAACACTGTCAAAAGAAAAAATATATATACTTCAAATTAAGAGTTACATGTGAACACTTTGAGAGTACAAACGTACTCTAATGGCCCTTTTCCACTGACCCATCTCAGCCCGACTCTACTCGCCTTCACTTTGTTTGTGTTGCGTTTCCACAGGCGCGGTACCTGGTTCTAAGAGAGTAAAGCTGATACTAAAAGGTGACGTGGACGGACTGCCGGTCACTCATTGGTCAGAGAATGTCGTCTCTGCAGCTTCTGACTCTGAACAAATCACTTACAAGAGGCAAAGGAATAAGTCAGCGACGGGTTTTTAATGACATTTAAACCTGACGGCACAGAACCAGACTGAATGAAGACAAAATACAGCCCTAAAATGCTCCTTCATGATTCCTAAAGAAGTTAAAAGTCCTTTTTAAACCAAAAAGAAGTTAACAGCAAAGATAGTTGGCTTTAAAGAGTCTTTTAAATTAAATCAAAGTTGGTCGGTGCAGGAGCGATCTGTCTGCCACGAGAGTCTTTAAGCACCAATCAGTCCATTAATCCACAGGGAACCAAAAAGGAAAACCAGTTCAAAGAAGAATGATTGATCAACAACAAATCTCTGCTATACCAGGCCCAAAAATCAAAAATTAAAGTGATCTCACTGGAACCAGGGAAGAGTTGATGTCAGGAAGCAGCTCCTTCGTTTTCCTCCGCGTGCAGCAGCACCAGGCTGTTGTTTACCTCCGTTGTCATGACGACCGACATTGAGCCGCTGTATTACTTTAATGAAATCTTTTTAAAGCTTTTTTTTTTCCTTTAAAGACCACGGTGGCACATATGTTAGTACAAAATGATGTTTGTGTGGCGTTATAGATGAACATGCACGCACTTCTGCGCAGCACTTTAGCGCAGCTGTGTTATAAGATCCACGCCCACCGTGAGTCTGTAGTCGGGTTAGAGGAAAAGAACCAAACCCAGTAGAGACGAGTAGAGTAGAGCTGGAATTGTATAGTAGTAAAGCGTCATCGTACTTCTACTTTTGGACACTCTGTCAGTGCTGCCCAACACCTGCAGTGTAAACCTAGAATCACCGGGAAATAAAACAATGTACTTACAGACAGCGCTAAGCTGCAATTAGCAGAACTTTGCAGGACTGATTATTTAATATTTTAAGCATGAATGTAGAAATAATTAACAGTCTACACCATGAGCTGCCACATGTGTGCCGCAGGGTCTCATGTACACTGTGTGCCCTCCTCACTCATGGTTACAGGGTTCAGTAAGAAATTAAGTTCAGTTCAATTATATCTACTCATCTTTTCAAAGCTTTCTACACATTAAGCCATGTAGTCCTTTTGCAAGTTTCATGGTTTTTAAAAATCACTGGAAAAACAAAACTAGACATTTTGCAGTGGAGGAGTGGTGATACGAGGCTGGATTCAATCAATGAGAAGGCTCCGCGACCTGATGACCAATAGAAACTTAAACTCACATGAGAGTTTCTGCTGCAGAGTGTATAAAATTTTACTCAGGTCATGAAAACTCTGGGATTTTAACACTTTGACATTTGTGTGTCGACGCTTCATTTCTATTTTAGGGTTTTTTTCTGTTTTTTTTTTAGCTCTTTTTTATGCATTTGATGCTGTTTTTGTTGTTTCAAGCTGAGAGAGAGGAAGTAATAAGAAAAAACAGACTGGAGGCTGCAGGTTTAAGCAAAAGGCAAAGCATTCTGGTCTTTTCATGAACCATAAGAGGCCACATCAGCACAATGACCTTAAATTAAGTTCATTCAGTGATCCATGCAGAACCCACAGCCTTTTTTCCTCTTCTTGTGTTTGAAAACAAAAAGAGCTCCAAAAGCTGAAAGCAGACATTACGGCTCTGTGTAGCAGCAGAGAAGAGGATGACGCATTCAATTTATTCTGTATTAACACAAGCGCTCACGGCATCCAGTCTCTTACCTGTTACATCAGCTGGAAAAACAGGAAGTAAACATCAAAACAAAGTAAATATCAGTTCTGTCTGATGTTCAAAACAAATTCCATTTTCAAAGATTAAATGAAAAACCAGAAGAAATCAGCAGCATAGATGCGTTTTTATCACTGTTGGGCACTTTCTCCCTCTGAGCGGCTCTTTCCTCAGAGACGTGAACATCGACAGGCTGTCAACACCTTCCGATAATTACACACACCTTTTTTGTGTCCAGAGGGCTATTGAAGGCCTCTCCTGCATCAATTATAAAATCTCTAGAGTGGTGTGAGAGGAAGACCTGCCGCTCACAGCGTAGGTCAGAAATGGCTCTCGAGGCCTAAAGAGGAAGCTCAGGAATCAGGAAAATCTTTAACCGCTGTTAGAAACTGTTAACTCTCTGAACTCTTGTTTGTCCTGCCTCTTCAAACTGCCCTGCTTAGGTAAGGAGGAAATGTTTCATCAATAAGAGGTTTAAAGGAAAATACGACCAAACAGAGAAGAACACACCAGTCATATCCACAAACTCTACATTTCTGCACATATTTCAGTATCTTAGGGAAACTTTATTGTGAACATTTGTATGATGGAAGCATAAATAATGTATCAAAAACCATTTCTGCCCGTTAAAAATATCAAAATGTATCTCGTGCATGTCAAAATTCTGACAGTTTTTCATGTAATTTTGACTTTTTATCTCAAACCATTGACTCTTTTCCTAAAATTTGGACTTACTTTCTCAGAATTTGGACTTTTTCATCTAAGAATTGGGGCAAATCATCTCAAATTTGCTACTCATTATCTCTAAATATACACTTTTTATCACAGAAATTTGACATTTTATCTCAAAGTTTTGACTTTTCTTCTCAAATTTGTGGTCATTGTCAAGGCATTATACAGTCTCTGTATTTATAGATCAACAGATTTGAGACTTTAAAGTGGGCCATGAGTTGGAAAAGATTAGAAACCACTGATCTAAAACACAAAGATTATACAATAAAATGCTGAAAATAAAAAAAAGTCGTCATTCAGCGCAGTGTCATGTCACTTTCCTGTCTCCAGAGTCGTCTTCCTGCTCTGACACTTCCTCCTCCAAATTTCATCCAATCTCCTCATCTCTGAGGATCAGATCTTTCTGTCATAATGTCAGTTTCTGAAATGTCAACTCAGGAACCTTTAAAATGTCATGAACTTGTCAGTATCACCTTTAAAACCCAAACAGATCCAGCTTTGTCACTGTCGGTTATTTTATCATGCTACAGGTGTTTGTGTTTTCAGATCTCGTCAGTTTCATGGCTTTCTCTGAACTCTGAGTGACTTTTGTTCCCTTTGTGAACCAAACACAATCACTCCCATGTGTTGATCTTCTCAGAAAAGCAACACTAAAAGTAACGACCTCCTCCACAGGAGAAGCTTTTAAATTCCTTAAATAAGTGACTTTACCTCCAATAAAACATCCATCTGTGTCTGTGCTGCACTTTGCAGCTATTAACAGATGTCGTTTCTGAAAGGTTTCCTGCAGACACAGAGTTTTCTCTGCGGATTTTCGATTTCAGGTGATGGTACAGAGTCAAGAGAAATCAATTACAACTCCTAAAATAAGGCCTTAGGGTCTTTTTTGTGTTTATACCCCAGTGTCACTTTAAAGCCTGTGTTTATGTAAGGCCATCATCAATATATAGATATTACTGAGCTGAATGTTGTTGTTTTTTAAGTGACCTCAGCTTTTTCTGTGACCCCGTGCATGAGATTGAGTGACGCACTTTGATTTAGGCGTTAAAATCATCAGACAGGAGGAAAACAAAATGCTTTTCCTCACTCACTTAACCGTGGTAAAGCCTTTCCAAATGAACACAGACTCAACTTATAAAACAGCTGAAGTCTCAGTCTCCTTAACTGACCTTTATCTAAGAAGTTAAATTGATTCATTCTGTTATTTTCCTTTTACTCCAACACCCAGACTGAGCATATTTACTCAGAACTTTATGCTGATTTTTGAGAAGTAGAAATGAAATATAACAATTTTTGTTTCATTTGTACCATGCAGTCAAAACACTCTCAAAATTCACATAAAATAACCTGTTTTTTTTCTGTCCTGAGAGCAAATTTAAGACAGAAAATCAGACTGAATCACAACAGAGTATTTCCTCCTCTGAAATTGATTAATTACTTCCACCAATGTCAGCTTTAAGCTCCTCCTTGTCACTTCTTGGGAGCCAAAACATGCAACAGTGCTTAACTGATTGGAAAACCACACTAATCTGACCCTTTGGCTGAATAAAACCTGATATAATGTTCTCTTCAGGGGCTAAAATATGTTAAACTTGTTCCTTGGGAGCAAAAATATGGAAAGCCAAATGCTAAAAGGCTTTTTTGGGAGCCAAACATGAGCTAAAGTGTCCTCCTGAGAGCTACAATACGTTAAAGTGCCTTTGTGGGAGCCGCAATATGTTAAGTTGTATTCTTGGGACCCTAAACACATGCCAAAGTGCCTTTTGTGAGCCATACTATGCCAAAGTAAGTTTTCAGGGAGTCAAACATGCTGAAATGCCTTATTGAGACCCAAAACATATCCTTAAGTGTTTTTAGGAGCTAGAATGCGGACTAAGCTGCCCTCCTGGGCACCAAAACACAATTAATATACGTGCTCTCTCATGTGCCAACACACATGCTTAGTTTTCCTCTTGAGAGCCAAAGTAACTCGGGAGCCAAAACACACTCGTGAGGGTCAAACCACATGCAAAGAAGTGCCTTCATGGGAGTGGTAATATACCAAAGTTGTCTATTGGGAGCCAAAATATGTTCAAGTGCCCTCACAGTCGCCAAAACATGTGCTACTAAGTGTCGTCTTAGAAGCCAAAGCATGTGCTCAAGTTTCCTCTTTAGAGCCAAATGTCCCAAAGTAACTTTTTTAGAGCCAAAATATGTTTAAGTTGTCTCTTGTGAGCCAAAACACACACTTAAGTGTCATCCTTAGAGCTTAAATATGAAGAGGGTCTTTCTTAGGAGTCAAATTATACTTGATTGGATTCTTGGGACTCTAAACATAAAGTACTTTTGGGAGCCAAAATATGTTCAACTGCACTCGTGAGGGTCAAACCACATGCAAAGAAGTGCCTTCATGGGAGTGGAAATATTCTTAAGTTGTCTCTTGGGGATCAAAACATATGCAGGAGTGGCCTCTTAGGAGCCAAAACACACGCATAAGTTTCCTCTTCAGAACCAAAATGTGCCAAAGTAACTTTTTGGGTGCCAAAATATATTCAAGTTGTCTCTTGGGAGCCAAAACACCCACTAAAGTGTTCTCGTGAGAGCTAAAACATGTTGAAGTAGAAGCCATAATATGCTAAATTGTATTCTTGGGACCCTAAACACAAGGTGATTGCTCGCAAGGGCCAAACTAAATGCAATAAAGTGCCTTCTTAGGAGTCAAAATATACTTAAGTCATCTCTTGGGAGCCAAAACACATGTTTAAAGGCTTGACTATTGGAGCCAAAATATGCTCGAGTGCCACTTGGGAGCCAAAATATGTTCAAGTACCCTTTCAGGTGCCAAAACACTTCCTAAGGCAGGGGTTCCCAAACTTTTCCGCCTGTGACCCCCAGAATAGCAGCGTTAGAGACTGGTGACCCCCTGCTGTGGTACGACACTAATGGGCCAATCCAAAAACGGACATAAAACCCCTGAGGGTACTTAATTTAACTCATCGGTAGAAAATGTACAGACTAATGTGCGTTCACCGCATCAAACTTCAACAAAGAAATGTGAAAAACAGATAAAACATTTTCTGTTTGCATGATTTTATATTATCTTTAACCCCTATTTTTGCTTTTATTCTTACAATAATGGATAAAATGTGGAATTGTTCATAGTTTTCGGTTTTGGGACACATTTCACGACCCCCTATCAATGTGTCGCGACCCTCACTTTGGAAACCACTGTTCTAAGGAGCTGTCTTGGGAGCCAAATACTGAAGTGCCTTCTTGGAAGCCAAAGTATGCTTAAGAGTTTACTTGGGAACCAAAACACATGCTTAAGGGTCTTTTGTGAACCAAAATATGCCAAAGTTCCTTTTTAGGGAGTCAAAACATGCCCAAATGTCTTACTGAGACCCAAAAACATATGCTAAAATGGTTTTTAGGTTAAAAAATATATACCCACACTGGAAAAAATAGAACCAGCCAAGTTTGATGGTATCTTTCAGTTGAAAGGCAGAGATAGACATTTGTTATCCCAACTGTATAATTCACTGTTGTTCAGAACACCAGTGTCTACACAGGGTATAAAAGCTCACTGGGAACTGGAGTTTGACATAGGGATTGAAAAATCTCTCTGGGACGATGCTCTAAAGAACATTTATAAGCACTCCGCCAACTCTAGACACCGCCTTTTTCAATTTAAGGTAGTTCACAGACTGCATTACACTAAAACAAAGTTACATACATTTTTTCCAGATGTATTCCCACTCTGTGACAAATGCCATTGCAGAGAAGCAAATTCTCCTCATAGTTTCTTCGACTGCCCAAGATTAACTCTGTTCTGGTTCTGTATATTCAACACTCTTTCGGAAATGTTGCAAGTAATTTTGAAACCCGACCCCCTATTAGTGCTGTTTGGTATTTCTGACCGAACTTTCCAGTTAAATAAAAATCAGTGGCAGCTACTGTTCTATGGACTCATAATAGCTAAAAAGCTCATCTTACTGTTTTGGAAAAAAGCAAAGGTTCCACCTGTCAAAATGTGGTTAGAAGAAATGGTTAAACTCTCACATATGGAGAGAATTCGGCTCTCACTCTTAAATAATCTAGAATAATACAATAACACTTGGGCTCCCCTGGTTCAGTATATTAATAAAACAAAGTAAACTCTAAGTAACTTTAACAGCCTCCTTCATAGTGGCAGAAAGTAAAGTCCCGACGGGGGGTAGCATCTAAGAACTGTTTCTTTTCTTTTTTTGTTGCTACAGTTGTTGTTCATTTCATGTAACTGTAAGTTTGTTCATTATTTTTGTTTTCCCTGATTTGATTTAAGAAAAAAAAGGAAAATGTCTGTAACACTGAATTTTTCATTATTGATGCTTCAATAAAAATATTTAAACTAAAATGTTTTTTAGGGCAGCCAAAATGCAGACTATGCCGCCCTCCTTGGGATCAAAAACGTCTCCTGTATGAACCTTTTTACCAACTAGACAAAAAAGACTCAGCATTCATAAACAGCTTGATGAAGAAGCAGCTTTTTTTATTGAATCCAGGGATGAATCTAAGAGTAAATCCTGATCTTTCCTCTCTTGGCTCCATTGTCTCCATTCCCTCTTAAACGCTGATTAAAGTGTAGTTGATGATCAGAGCAGCAGTTCCTCTCCTCACACAGACGCCTCCTCTGTCTGAACTCCTCGTAGCTCTGAGGACCTGTCTCACAGTCCTCGCAGCAGCAGGAGCAGGTGATGATCTCTCTGCGCCGTAAACGCTCTCTCTGCTCGCACTTTCCAGCAGAAGAACAGCGCATTGGCGTGCGGCGCTGCGCCCACAGGAGCTCCTGCGCTTTTGCTCCCTACTTGAGGACAGATGGATGTGACACCGAAGCGCATCAGCTGTGGAACATTTTAACTTTCCTCCTTTTTCTCCTGAGGACGGATCCTTTCTTCTCTGTTTCCCTGATCTCATTTTACTCTCTCTGGAAATGTACACCTCCACTTTATCACCGGCTCTGGACATCGGAGCAGGATGTTATCTGCTGGTAATAAGTGAGTAACCAACACTTATATCAATTAGGGATTTAATTAAAGTCCATTCTGCAGTTTTTCAAAGAATGGTTGTGTCGTTCGCTTACAATTCTTGCATGATCCATTTTACGCACACCAGTTTTCTTCTCGTGGATTAAGATTTTAGTCTTTAATTTACAGTGATGACTTCAACAAGGAGTAACTAGAGGAAATTTGATTAAACGGTGTCAGGGGGGGTTTCTCCAGCAGATTTCTCTCATTCTTGGAAAAAGCTGGGTGCACGCTGTGAGGTGCGCAGAGATTCAAAAAGCTCATTGTTGAGGGAGCTCATGGTGCTTACCATGAGATTTCACAACATATGTGTATGATAAGAAGAGATTTGCGCGCATAGTTGCTATGATTTACGTCTATAGTGAATCTCCAGACGCAGTGGTGTGCACAGAGGGGGGGGCACATTTGTTGACAAACCCTCACTTAAGTGCGCTCCTGGTTGGAAAAACGCACAAATATGATCAACTGTAGGGTGACCATGTTCTGTTTCTCTGAAAAGAGGACTCACTTCCAGCTCGCACACGAAAAATTTTCAGCCTCCCCTCAATTTTTAGGGGTTTTGCGTGGGTCAGGGGGCTTTCTGTGCTTCTAACTCAGTTAAACAAACATTCTGAATTCCCCAGAAAACAACACTTTACCTGGATATACTGAAAAACAGCCCGAAAACACTCACAAACAGTTGCTTTATACATAATATATTTATTAATTTAAAGCAATTCTCCTAAACAATATAGTTAGTCACATATAAATATGGCATGCTCTAGTCTTTAATAGTTTTTGGGGTCTTTTCATTATTTTCAATGGCTAAAAGAACATTTTAAATTCATTTAGAAAAACAAAACAAAACAAAAAGTCAGGAAAAGATTTCAGGGCTCTGTTGTTATGAAATTTGTAAAGGTATAGAAGTTTATTTCAGCAAAATCGCCATTTTTAAATTTTTAATCTGCACCAAAAGTTATCCTGTAATGAAAATAAATATGACTTTTTTGGGGGGAGGGGGTTGCAGCTGATCGAAGAACTGAATAAGTGATTTATTTTGGCTTTTATGAATGTAGTAAACACCTCTTTCATGATAAAACGAGCAGATTTACAGGTGTTTCATTAGTGTCACTTCACTTCTATCTTACAGAGCGTTTCACATTTTTGTTGTTGTGTTGTAGTTGTGCTGATTTATTCCAGTAGGTGATGATAATTCACATAAAGCTGGTTGAATTGAATGGACAAGCATTAGTGCTGTGCATTGTGGGAAACAGTAGTACAGTCAGGTAGACAGAGAAATTTTCCTGGATCAGTGGAAACATCCAGGAACTTGTAGTTTACTGCAGATCTTGCAAGTTTTCCGTTACTACAAACTGAATTTCGTAGAAGCGGTTAGTGTAGTGGGAGGTTTGAAAAACAGCTGATATCTCAAAAACACGTTGGTGACATCACAGAAACTTCATCCAAACATCAATAAACAGTCTGTGGTCTGTGCTGGGTTTTATTTCCTGAGCTCAGGTTCATAGAGTTGCTCCTACAGAGAAAAATCTCATGCTGTGGGATACAGAGGATGAACTGACATAACACGTGTAGCATTAGACGTCCCGCAGTCCAGAACTGATCCCTGCCCCCCCCACCTCTGCTCCACGGTGCAGCTCTCATCTCACACATAGCTCTTGGTCTCAAATAGGCTCATCTATAGGTGGAAACACATTAAAGCCATATTACTGCAATTTCACACCTGGTATTAGCCTGGAACTTTTTCATGGGGCTGTAAATCTAACAAGCCATCAGAGGAGATATGAAAGGGAAGGGTGTGTGTGTGTGCGTGTGTGTGTGTGTGTGTGTGTGTGTGTGTGTCCTGGTTAGCCATCAAACAGGCAGAGATCCATCATGTGATAGACGTTTCTCATGCTAAAGTGATTTGTTTCTCCTGATGGTGCAAACATCCGCTGTTAGTGTTTACATTCTCCGCACAGACTCAGTTTGTCACGACCAGTTTCTCTGGTTCCTACTGAGAAAAGCTGCTGTGGTTGATTCTGTCTATTGAAGAAACTGCAAGTACGTCACAGTAACATCACCTGACTCAAAACCACGAGTAATGAAACAGGTGTTAAAGGATCAGTGTGACAGTGTGAGTGATTTTATGTGTAATTTGACACTTGTATTATGCCGTGACTCTTCTACAAGGATGCATCAAGTCTTATTTGTGCAATATGTTTGTATTTAAAGGGAACCCCGACTGTAAGGACTAACAGGCATGAATCTGCTTAAATGTTTGTCTCAAACTAGAATTTGTTGTTAAAAGACATAACAAATTGGTTTTTCTTTTTAAAAAAAAATACAGTTCAAAACACAGTTTCTATCCTTCAGGCACAGCAATTGTTTTACTGCCGCAATGCATTCTGGGTTGGTGACGTAGATTGGTTGCTTGGTGCCGAGCATCTGGATTTGGCCGTTTACTCACTACTAGTCGCCGTAAGTCACGAGGTTTGAGGAGGGAAAAAAACATAATAATGCCACATGTGGCTGCTTTTGGGTGCACTTTTCAGTCCAAAGGAAACAAGGAGACTGATGTTAGTCTGCACAGCTTCCCAAAAGACAAGAAAAGAAGGAAGTTGTGGGAAATGGCTTGTGGGCGTAAACAACTTCCCATGGAGCCGCGGCTATGTTCTGGCCACTTCTCCCCAGAAGCATTTGCTGCATTTAGCCGGCCCATGCTGATGAAAGAGCTGACAGGTGTGGGTCATTATAAACGGAGACTAAAGCCAAATGCTGTGCCGACTATTTTCCAACACAAACCCACAAAACTTCCTCTGGAAACCACTGAAGTCCGCTCCAGGACTTATATGATCCTGTATGAGATCCAGCCCGGTGCAACCATATGACGTCACTACCCAGACGTTATTGTGGCGTAAACAACAATGGCGGCCTACAGGTGAAAATATTTTTTTACATTTTATATAAACTAAGATATTTTGAGAGATTTCATTATCGTTCTTACGTCGCTGGTAAAAACTCTGATCATTTAGGAAAATGATGTTCTGGTAGCCAGGGTAACTTTTAAAGAGTCTTTTGAACTTCAATGAAGAACAGTGATGAAAATGAAACCAGAATTAAAGAAGGATGATTCGGTGAGACCTTCACAGAAGTGGACAAAAATAAATCTCATCTTACAGTAAAGTTTGATGGTAGAAATTAACTTTTACTCTCTTCTGATATGGAAATAAATCAAGAGCAAAGGTTGGGAACATTAACATACATATATAATAGAATTATAGACCTATAAAAGTCCGTTTGAGAATCAGAAAATACTTTTTAAATAGATTTAAATTCATTTTGCATCACAACTATTTCTTTGCCTCATTTTGAAAGTAAATTGTTTTGCATTTATTTTTTAATCAGAGGTAGCGTTGGCCAAGAATAATCATGATTATTCCTCAGGATATCAAAACAATGCATCTCTATTGGTTATTACATTATAGAATATAAGGCCTGAGTATAGAGTGGTGAGTGTGTGAATGGATTATTTTTATAATCAAATGAAAAGTTAATTTAGGAAAAGAGAAGAAGAGGGCATGTTTGTTTGTTTGTCTATTTCCCTGTATAATAATATAAATGAAATTAATGTGATACACAAGTAATTGAAATGCATTTTCAATCTGTGTAGTAATCACTGACGCATACATGTCATTTTATAACAAATGTGTCCTTTTTTATGATTACCACATTCACACCACAGGTAAATTGATCACACCTTTATCGTTGAGTTCCTTAATTAAACACGGATTTCTCATTATATCCACGGAAATTACTTTTCCTCACATAAAGCCCGACACGCAGGGAAAAAAGAAGCAGCGCCCACATGCTGCTAATCATATCACAGCGGCTGATCCTGTGGAATTATTTCCTGGAGATGAGCTTTTGAGACGGTTCAAGCACCTGGAGGCGCCGGCAGAATAAAGAAAGAAAGGAAGAGGAGTTTATAAATCATGTTTGTCCTTTCTACGAGTGGTGTCAGCACATACGTGTACTCTGTGATCCCCATATGAGGTCGTAACGTCTGATTAACTCGCACAGAAATCAGATTTAATAGGGATGGTTACAGGCTAATAAAACATCACTGAGAGGAGATATTGTTTTTCTGCCTCAGTAACAGAAAGAGGTGATTCGACTCCCAAATACAGTGATCCTCTTATTTTTAACGCCAACCCAACTTCACTTTCAATTAACAGGCTGGAGCGGCAGGAACATGCCCAATTTAGCAAAGCTCTTAACCCCTAATAGATCAAAGCGGATGCATTTTAAGAGAGGAATTTACCCCCCGTTCTGTGTGTGCAAAGAGAAATTAATCATAAATTGGGTTCCTGTTCTGGGCTGTAAACATCTTTAATCCTGCTTTAACCCTTTAACACCCCGTCCCCAAAACACCTGCCTGGACTGTTTTGCTTATCTTGACCATATAACGGTCAAAAAATGTCCAGTGCATAAGTGGTTAGGCCCATTTTTTTCTGGAATACTTTAAACTCCCAATATCTGGTGTTATTTACAATTTACTGCATGTTGTGTGCAAGAAAAACACTGAAGAAAAACATGGATGTTAGAGGTTTTAGTAAAGAGAAAACACTTCAAACAAACATGAGCTGAACATCTCTTATCTCGTATAAAAAGAGGTTTTGACAGCATCACTTGATTATCCAGTATCTCAGATCTTCTCCTTCTTACACAAAAACCACTGAAGGATTTTTTTTTCTCCTCTTCCTGACAGAAAAATGTCGTACACTGCAAAAACTGAAATCTAAGCAAGTCATTCTGTCTTATTTGTAGTAAAAAATTGTCTTATTGTTCTTAATTTGAGCCACATTCACCAGACCAGGTCATAAAAATGTCTTATTTCAAGTTTTATTAAGACAAAAATGAGGTGTAAATTGCTTGTAACAAGTTAAAAAAAATCTGCCAATGGGATAAGACGAATTTGCCCGGGAAGTTTCTTGAAATTAGAAAGATGTCTTAAAACAAGAATCTTTTATCTTATCCCAAAAATAACTTTTTTGGACTTGGTGTGTTTGTGATGTGTACGCGTGCTGTGTGCATCGGGGCGGAACTCTGCAGTGCACAATACAGATAACAGAGAAGAATTACAAACACACAACAGAAATAATCTCGTCATGTAAATAAGGTAAATATCACAACAGTTTTTTAGTTTGTTGAATAAAAGAACTTGATCTACGCATCACTGCTTCAATTCTACCAACATTTCAAGTTTTGAATATGGAAAACCAGCAGCAACAGACGACCCGCTTGGCCGTTTTTCTTTTTTAGAATGGTTGTTTTTCACCACTGGTTGTTGTTCAAAAGGCCCCTGGTGTAGTTGCTGCTTTGCTCTGTTTTTGCAAAGAGTTAGTGCTCGCCAAGCTCTAGTTTTTAGCAGCTGGAGACATTTTTTGTTGGTGAAAACAAAGAATTGGGGCTAAGTCAGTAGTAGCTCCTTCCCCAGCTCAGTCAAAAAAGGGGTAAGTGAGAGACACTTGAGTTTTAAGTGGGCGCTTGATTCACGCCAATTCTTTTGTACATCAACACCAGGCCTGGATTGGCCAATCAAGAGGATCTGGACAATTCCAGGTGGTTCAGTCATGACACTGTGTTGATATTTATCACTGAAGCTGCTCACACCGCTGCTCTGGCAGCTCTTTTTTTTTTTCCTTATACAGCCGTTACCTTGACAACACGCCTGTGCACGCTCAGCAGTGCTTCTCAGAGGGTCATGACAGCAAGTGCAAACAAAAAAATGAACCGTAAGAAAAGAGCGGCGCTGAAAAGGCGAAGGAAGTGTTACAGTTTGATATGATCACGTGTGTCAAACTTAGTAACTTTTCCATCAAGACGAGCTCATGGAAATAAAACTCCACATGAAGAGGAGGATACAGGTTAGGAATACAGAGGCCCTGAAGTGCAAATCTTGACAGCAAAAGAGAAAACACAACCACTGTCTGAGTTTATGAATCATGTGGCGTTATAACAAAATGTTGATGCGATGCCAAAAACATATGTCATGATCTTAAGTGAATCAATCAGACGAATGAAGCTCCAGCCCTGAAAATGTGTCTCACTCCACACGGTTGTTTTTTTTCAGCAGTGGAGTTTGCTGCTTGGTTTTAAAAGTGACAGTTTGATCCATGACCTGAGCTCCAGGATTCATCCGTCTTGTTACTCGGTGTTGAATCAAGTGTTTGTTCGAGGTGTCAAGCTTGGTTCTCGATTAATCAGCTCCTCTATCAGCTGATAGATCTGCTGGTTATATCCATGCGTCTAAATGAGCCTTTATACAGAATGTTTTCAGCCTCAGGCTTCAGGTACCGACCACCTCTCCAGCTCCTTGTTTTGAGCTGTGACGTATGTTCTGACACTGATACTCGCTCTGGTATTTTTACCCTGGGTTTTTCCCGCTCCTTGCCCTGGGTTGCCTGGACTATTTTACTCAAAAAATGTCTTATGAGTAAGTGCTTGGGTCCATTTTCTTTCTGGAATACTTTGCACTTTCAATATCAGGAGTTTTTTTCCAATTTCCTGTATGTAACATGAGAGAAAAACACTTTAAACTTAAGAAAAGCACAAACAGAGAATTGGATGTTAGAGAATCAGTGAAGAAAAAACACTTAAAACACAAATATTGCAAAAATTTGACCATTAACAAACATACGTACAATAACGTTTGTGAGATTTTTTTTTCTCGTTTTGTAAAAAAATTGGTATTTGACAGCATCACCGGATCCTTTAGCATCTCACAGCTTCTCCGTCTTTGCACAAAAGTCACTTAAGGATGTTTTCTCCTCTTCATGACATACAAACTTAAACGCATATTGTACAGTACGAACAAGGCATGGTTCAGTATTTAAATAGTCTCAAATCAGGCTCATACAGCACAAAAAGACTGGAAACATGTTTCTGAGACTGCAGAAAAACTTCATGAGCTATTTTGCACACGACACGTAAAACATGTACTTGCACACAGTATGAACGGCCTGTTACTATGTATCGTCAACATTTAAATACAAACATATTGTACAAATGAGACTTGATGCATCCTTGTAAAAGAATCACCACATAATACAAGTGTCACATTACGCATAAAATCACTCATATGAAGAAGAACATAGAGGAAGAGAGCTTCATTCGTCCAATCTATTGTTGCCTTTTCTCACATTGCTCCTTTGAAGTTGCTCCTTTTGTCTTATCAGAAACTTCAGTGGAGGTTTAATAACTCGTGAGGATCTTCTTTTTGGAATTTCTGGACAAACTTCACCCTGTTTTTTCGCTTAAGCTTCCTTCATTCATCCACTCCTTGGTGCGGTCTGTGTTTTTATTCCCAAGTTTTCTTAAGTGCCTGAGTGAAATCACCATAATAACCACATATCGACTGAAAGAGTAACGTCTCAGTTTTCAGAAACTGTTGAAGTTTTTTCCAATTGTGCAAACCGTGCAAACTGACATTCATGTGCAATTGTGTTGGCGCCGACCATAGACTGTATAATGAGTGGACGTAACAACGTTGGGCTCAAACTGAAGCCTCCAGCAGATGCCCCGCCCCCTGGTGTCTGGCTGCAGTATAGGTCATAAGCCCCGCCTCCCCATGTATTCCAGATATGAGCCGGGAAAATGTTAAAAAATTCTGATACCTGGTAGAAACGTGTCTCTCATCCTTACTCTAAGGTGGTATGATGATGTCATTTGGCTGCATGGTGTTCAGGTGTTTTTTTTCCTGAGAAGTTAGTTTCTCATTAGTTATTGGACGTTAAAAACCGTGATATAAGTTTCGTTTTACGATAGTTGACAGCTGCCGTTCGTGAGCAGTTTTTATCGGGGATATAAGAAACTTCAGGAAAGAGCCAAAAGGAGACTAAACCTTCTGAAGAAGAAGAAATAAATATTTTTATTTCTCTTTTTTACTTGACTCCACCGGAAATTCTCTACTGCGCAGACTCTGGCTGCACAATGGCAGCTAGAGAAACGGGGTTTTTGGCTTCAAAATCGTAGAACGGTGACAGGCGGAAGCACGCTGTTTATTCTATATACAGTCATTGTGCCACACGCATGACCGGTCATCTAAAGGAATCTGTTTACAAGACAGAGTCAGGACAAAGGGGAGCACAGAGAAACACAAAAAAAGTTTATAGTACTAAGACATTTTCTGGCAAAATTTCCTAGCCCATTGACAATTTTTTTTGACTTGTTACAAACAATTCAGACCTCATTTTTGTCCTGTAGTATCTTTAAATGAAACATGTCTCTGGATTTGTCAGTCAAATGTGGCCCATATCAAGTACAAAACGACAAATTTTACAACAATTAAGACACATTTGCTCACTCAGATAAAGTTTTTGCAGTGTAAAAAAGGCGAGTGATGAGAGAGGTGAGCTCTGATTGATTTGACACTTTTAGGTGAAATGACCAAAAAAAAAAGCAAAATCTTTGAAAATAAATCTCTTTACTTTTGGATAGAAAATTAGAAGCGTACAAAGGGCAAAGTCGCCTGAAAAAAACACCAATTTGAACCAATTAAAAATGACTTGTATTATTCATCAGTCTCATAAATGGAGACTCAAACATTCCTTTAAGGTCTGGCAATAAACACTTTATCTTTATTTCACCATCTCACCTTTGTCAGACAATCTAAAAGGAGAAATGTGGACTCAGCATCTTAACTTTGCCAGCTCCCGTCATTTTCAATAAAAGAATAAAGAATTGATGAATAAAACTGTCTGAAATCCAGCCCAGGTCCCTGAATAAAACCTGGAGACACTCATTGAAAAATGCATCAAACCTCCTTCACCACAAAGTTGCATGAATGTGTATGAGGCTCCTGAAAAAGCTCCTGCACATGGCTGCACACGTCCTTCTCCACGTGAGGAAGCTTATTTCAGTTTAGCCGCTCGGAAAGAGACGTTAAATTGTACAGCTGGGTATTTTTCCTGCTCCTCTGAATGTTTGTAACAAGCTTTAAATCAAAGATCGAGATAATTTCTGCCTTTGAGTGTTTATTTTCTGTTCTCATGTGGATTGATTTTTATTGTTGTAGACAGAAAACGGTTCAGATTTCACAAAGAAGCTCTGCATAACAATCACGGTTCAAATGTGAAACTCCAGCTTCCTTTCTCCACATCTCACATCTTCACTTGCAATTTTCTGCCAGACCGGGAAGATAAGCATGAAGAGGCTTTCTTATTTCTTTGTCCGTCTCACGATCTGTCGAAATTGCTTCCATGCAGTTGTGAAATGCTTCTCCAGAAATGTAACATCTCATATTTGCAAACGGAAATAATAATAATACACTCCACTGACCCAGACAGGAACATCACTTCACTATACTCAGCTTTGAAAAGGAAAATAACCTTCTGTTCCACAATGTTCCACACATTTTCAACGGGAGACAGGTCAGTGTTGTAGCTGCACTCTTCTACTACAGAGCCACGCTGTTGTAACAGGAGCAGAATGTGTCTTGGTTTCATTGTCTTGCTGAAATAATCAGGGACGTCCCTGAAAAAGACAAAGTGTCTTGGATGGCAGCAGATGTTGCTCCAAAACCTGTTTGTACCTTTCAGCATTAATGCTGCCTTCACAGATACTGGGACAGTTACCCATGATGCCATTGGGCACTAACACACCCCCATACCATCACAGATGCTGCTTTTGAACTTTGCGCTGAGAACAATCCACGTCCATGATTTCCAAGAAGAGTTCTGCAGCGTTTGTGTGTGTTGTTGATGTCTGACTTTGTCTTTGCATGGTAGAGTTTGAACTGTCACTTGTAGATGTAGTGATGAACTGTGTTAACTGACAATGGTTTTCTGAAGTGTTCCTGAGCCCACGTGCTAATATCCTTTACACAATGATGTGGGTTTTTAATGCAGCGCCGCCTGAGGGGTCAAAGGTCACGGCCATTCAATGTTGGTTTTGGGCCTTGCTGCTTACGTGCAGAGATTTCTCCAGATTCTCTGAATCTTTTGATGATATTATGGTCTGTAGATGATGAAATCCATCAATTCCTGCAGTTGGNTCACAGATGCTGCTTTTGAACTTTGACCTGAGAACAATCCTGATTGTCCTTTTCCTCTTTGGCCCGGAGGACACCACGTCCATGATTTCCAAAAAGAGTTCTGCAGCGTTTGTGTGTGTTGTTGATGTCTGACTTTGTCTTTGCATGGTAGAGTTTGAACTGTCACTTGTAGATGTAGTGATGAACTGTGTTAACTGACAATGGTTTTCTGAAGTGTTCCTGAGCCCACGTGCTAATATCCTTTACACAATGATGAGGGTTTTTAATGCAGCGCCGCCTGAGGGGTCAAAGGTCACGCCCATTCAATGTTGGTTTTGGGCCTTGCTGCTTACGTGCAGAGATTTCTCCAGATTCTCTGAATCTTTTGATGATATTATGGTCTGTAGATGATGAAATCCATCAATTCCTGCAGTTGGACAAAGTTGAGAAACATTGTTCTGAAACTGTTGGACTATTTGCTCACGCAGTTGTTGACAAAGTGGTGAAGGACTGAGTCTTTTGGGGATGCTCCTTGCAGTGAAAAAGGAACACCATGCTTCCTAAAAATCAACCTCAGGGAGAACAATAAGCTGTTTGTTAATCCCTCCACTGTTTTGCTTGATTTATGGCCCAATCGTTCAGCTGCTTTATCCAATTACTTCACAGCTGTTGGACAAATATCACCATTTTATCAGCTGCTCATCAGTTATGTTTATAAAATCCCTTGGAGTTTAATGCCATGACAGCAGCTGATCTTTATGTCCTTGTCTGGAATTAATTTTCTTCTTCTTTGTTGGCTCTTGGGGGAAAATATGACGCAGCATTAATATTCATAAATCTTTCACTACCACTGTAAAACACTTCTGTGTCTCTGCAGCTGCTTGTTACTGTGTCCATACAGGAGTTTAAGACACTTCTCTCACAGACCTGAGGGTGAGTTAAGGTTTCCCCATTGATTTGTTTTGATTTTGTGCAAAACGTGATCAGAGCTGACTGGGCTGCACTTCCATCAAAGAGATTATCGTCTGGCAGGAAATTGATTTTGTGTCACTTGGATTTTTGCTCAGGTTAGTCCCACTGGAAGCTAAATTGTTCACCAAATTCCTTCGACCCAACTTTTTCCTACCTTATTTTAGGCAAAACAACTCACTTGGTTCCTGTTCATCTTATTTTTCAGTGACTCACGAAGTCTGTTTGGTTGTATACTTTGTTCTTTTTGTAAATTTTGGACGAGGTTCTGTATTACTAACTAGGTTTTAACTACCTATTCCGAAAACTTATTCGTACTATAAATAAGGATTTATATTTATGCAAAAAAAAAAAACAGTTGAATTAAAAGGACAGCTATAAAAAAAAACAGTAATTTCTCTCAAAATTCCTCAAACATCACTAATAGTTCAACAAGTATCAGTAATTAAATAAACAGTTGAAGAAGAACAGGCTTATAGATTTACTGATAAAACTTATTATTCACACTTTTAACGCGGTCGCAACACATGATGCCCATTTTAAAATGTGAGAAAGACTTAATAACCTCAGATGTGTCTGGTTGATAAAATACTCTGATTCCTTGAGCTGATTTCAAAATAAAAGTCCCAAAACTGTGTTTTCTTGATGGTCGCCCCTGATAATATTTCATTTCTTGAACATGTTTGGACAACATTAGTTTGTATATTATGATGGAAATATAAGTGCTAATGCTTTATAGGTTTGTCAGTGAATGGAATACATGTTCGAAATTATGCCAAACAAGTCAAAGGATTTATTTGAAGTGATTTTAAACCATTTGTCTAAAAAGAAGTGGAGGCTGAACGGTCGCCACATGTGATGTTTCGACACTTCAGAGCAGAAAAATGACCAATAACCAGGGGTGAAAGTAGCCGGTAAAGACGGCTTTAAAGTGCTAATTCAAAACCAGTCATAGTGGATCCGTCAGCATTATGCAGTCATGAAAACTAAGAAAAATAACTTTTAACTTATCCCTAATTGTTTCTGAACTGTGATGTGTTTTAGTCCTTGGATGGAGACATTTTTCCTCATGATTTCAACTTTTAATCTACAAATTCTGACTCTGTATCTCAAAATTTAGATACTTTATTGCAAGGTTTTAACTTTTTTAACTTGAAATGATGACTTTCTTCCTTGTAGTTTCAACTTTTTATCTCAAAATTCTGGTATTTTATCTCTAAATTTCACCTTTTGTCTAAAATCCTGATTATCTTAGTTCAAAAAATGGTGTATTCAACTTTTTATCTTAAGAATCAGGTATTCTATCTCAAATGTTTGACCTTGTATGTAATATTTCTCTGTCTCAAAATTTAAAAAAATATCTAAAAAAATCTAAAAAAAAAGCCAGTTTCCCTCGTCTTTTTTTCTATGCCGGAAAAGGGCTTCTATAGATGAAAGTTAAGTACAGGCAAGACTTTAACACTACCTTTACCCCTGCCAATAACTAACATTTTCAGAGATGTTCGAGTGGTTTTGTGCATGGGGAAGGTAAGAGACAAAGATATTGTCTGTTTATGTAGTTTGAGGTTTTTTTGCAACAGAAAAATTCAGTAGGACAGAAAAAGTAGGCACGCCACTTTATTTATGAACCTTTTTTCTGCATGTGTCTGATCTTAGTCTGATCTCAGTCTGACAAAGCTCATAGTCCGGTTTCTTAAGCTGCACGTAAACATGCATGAAACCTTGAACATACATGTTAGTGATTTATTCCTGCTGTGCTGTGCAGTTTTCCTTCTCCCCAATTATATGTGAGTGTGTGTATGAGTGTGTGTTTTGTCTCTGATGAGCTGAAGATGGACTTCAGTGGTTTCAAATATCAGCTGCTGCAGCTCGGGGATGAATCACAGACTGATCTCGACGTTTCCAGTTCTCCCCGGACGACAGGCATTAGCTTTAAGTATCCTCCTGTGGAGCCACACACATACACACGGCGTCTGCATTTGACGTCACACTTCCAGAAATCTTCTTTCCACAGAAGCAGAGGACGTCAGCGAGCTTTGATAAAGGAAATGACAGCACTTTAAGTTAGATTATGAAACCGTCTCTTTGAATATGAGCTCGTCATGAATATGTTATGGGTTTAAAGTTATGTATAGTCAGGATTTAGACTTGAGATGCTTGATATCGGCTTTTCTGTCGATAGCAATATATGCAGGATTTTACACCATAACTGTTGGCTTACAATATAACACATGGCCTTTTATGGAATTAAAACATTATGCCCCAATGGGTGCAAACATAAATGCAACATAGCTTTTCAGAATTACACACTGTGACGGCCCCTGAAGCCGTCTACGGTTGTGTGTGGCACTGTTGAGCTGCCCTGCTCTCTCTTGTAGGTGACGTCGCGGTGGTCATGATGGAGGTGGAGTTGCATGATGGTTAACCTGAAACACCTGGCCAGTGTGAGGGTTGGGCCTACTTCTCCCTCAAGCCTGCAAGGAGAGGGTCTCTGGTCTTGTCTTGTGTCTTTTTAAAACAATAAAAAACAAACGTAAACCGGTTTAAACCTTGGAGTTGTCTCCTTCATTTGGTGCGCCTGAGAGCCGGGCGTAACAAATTGGGGGCTCGTCCGGGATCAAAATTAGAGAACAACTTCAACCTAAGTTTTGGGGAAAAAAAGTGCCAATATGACACTTTTATGTTGTATGATTAACAAAATAATGCAAATAAAATCAAGAAAGGCACAAATATAATCAGAAAGAACAGCCATCTTTTAAAGTGATAAAAATGAAGCTCTAAGAAAACTGATGCTGATTGGTTCATGTTACCGGTGTATTTTCTTTCCCCCTATGTCCACATGTGTGAGAGGTGAATTTTTGGTAACACTTTAGATTAGGGAACACACATTCACCATTAATTAGGTGCTTATTAAGATGCACATAAGTAGCTTACTAGTCCCTAATTCGTATTTATTAAGCAGACATTAACCCCTTATTCTACCTCTATTGCACCATGAATTCAGACTTTTCCATATATTAACTCCTAATTATTACTTATTGACTATACATTAATGATTATTTGTTCCCTAATCTAAAGTAAAGTGAGATTTTCTGTATGAAAACAAGCATTATAGAATTATCGCAATGTGTGCAATTCCTATTTTCATCAACAAAACCAGTAATATGTCATAAAGTGTGTCTTTAAATGTGTCTTTAAATGCTTAACCTGGTACCAATAATTTCCAATATTATATTTTTAAGACAATATTGGCCCTAATTTAGAGGTTTTAGAGGAAAATCAGTTTTGGTTAGTGGATTGAGACCTCATTGGTTTGAGTTTTTATTTTCTGACAGAGTGGATTAGAGTTCATTAAAACAGGTGCTGCTTATCTTCTGATCAGGAAGAGTGGAGGTCGTTTACATCTAATTAATAAAAGTGTGTTTTGAGTGGAAGTCTGAGTCACCAGTTTCTGACGCTTGTGTGAAGTGTGACATGAAAATGTAGCGACAAATCTGTGAAATCCAGTGACGTTTTTTTTTAAATGAAATTAATCGACTGTTTCCGTTCTGGTGAGATGATTTTAATCAGAGTGAGAGGCTGAGACGTAGACGTGAATCATACATCATGCATTAGACATGGTTTTTTACATTTGCCGTCAAAGAATCACAATATTTAATTTGATTAATCACAGGGTTGCTGTGGATTAGTCACGATTATGTATCATTCATTTTTAATCTGTATGACTCGTGTTTCCTTCCACAGGAGCACAGACTCAAGAAAGAAAGAAGAGAATGTTTAGCAGAGCAAATGTAACATCACTATTTTATTGATAGACTCAGGTTTGAACAGATCTCTGCAGAATAACTGCTGCATGTGGGTAAGAGTAGCACAAACAGATTAACCTGTGTCTTAGCCTCTTGTCCGGGTCAGTGACAAAAAGAGGGTCTAAAAACTTATTTTTTAAAAGTTCTTTGAAAATGGATAAAAACATATTTCTGAGAGAAGAATTATGTTTTCTAACAGATTTCAGTACAACTGGTTGTAAAGTTTCAAAAATCCAAGTAATACAAAATCATAAAAATTAAACTCGTGGGTTTTTACAGTCCACCACGTTGGTTTATATACTTTTATATAAATATACAAGGACAATAAAAAACTGTGTGAAATTATTGGCAAGTATCTCTCAAGTGTCTGTAGTGACTCATACATTTTCATTTTGTGTGTTTCATTTGTTTTATTTGTGAATAAGATAAATAGTTTGATGTTAAAATAACATTTCACATTATTACATTGGTTGTTCCACCTGACATGGAAATTGTTCCAGTCACCAATGAAGTGAAAAAACCTTTTTTATCAGTATTTCAGAGAAATCTACAAACTTTTCCACTTGGTCACAAATGTCATTTGGGCTCCTCTGGCTGATGCAGTTTC
>RPOG01003586.1:6197-49117 GCA_008086565.1 Thalassoma bifasciatum | reverse complement strand
ACAAAAGTTTTTTACATTTCTCAACAGCTTTAAAATTCTTTTTATTTGCAAAGAATGTTTTATTTAAAAAGGTTCAAGCATAAAATAATGCCACTGTATTTTTAATTTCCATTTACAATAACTGACATTCAATTTTTAGAGTTTAATTACTGTGGATACTTGTCAGGACGGTTGCACCACCTGACATTTTGGGGGTTTGAGGAACCAAAACACAAAAAAACATGTTATATTTTAATAGTTTAAAGATGTGTTCAAATAACACAGGTTTCATAGAATAAAGAAATACATGTGATGAAATACTCAATTCATGGTGGAAGGAAATATTGCACTCAGACACAAAAAAAAGGGACGTCACGTCATTGACCCATATACTTTTATACTTTATTCCAAACAATCACAACTCAGATTGACATGAATTCAAACACAAAGAGACATTTGTACTAGGGCCGAACGATTTATCGTTTTCTGATCGAAATCGCAATTTCAAACATCGTGATCATGTGGTCGCCAAAGCTGTGATTTTTCTTTTTGCTCCTGACTGACCCAGGATCTGTTATATCAGCTGTTTCACACACACCTGTCTTTGAGTGTGACACTGTTGGGGAAAAATAATTTTTTCCTTGGGATTGTTGGATTTTTTAAAATTGTTTTGTATTTTACTTTGTTTAACTTGACACAATTAAGAATATTTTGCACTACATTATTTTTTAAAGTTTAGAGTCAAAGATAGCTCTTTCTGTTCTTCAGTTTTATAACTACAAAAACAATTTTAAAAGTCCAGTTTAGAAATAACAGAATAGGTGTTTCACTCAGGGTTTGATAAAAGTCAAAATTTGACCATTTATCTAAAAATCTTCCTTTAAATTTTTTTTTGCCTTTCACTCCATAATTTTGTATTTATTTCATATAATTTTGACTTAAATCTTAGAGTTTTGACTTTTCATATCAAAATTCCAACGTTTTATCTCAAACACAGCCTTTATTTCAAAACGTAGACTTTTGTCGTCTTAAAATTTTGACCTTAAATGAGAAAGTTTGGACTTTTTTCATATAATGTCAAATTGATTTCTTAAACTCTGGAAGTTTATTGAGTTTTAGTCTCAGAATTTTGTCTTTATTTCTCAAAATTTCCACTTTTCATATTAAAATATTGACCTTTTTTCTCAAAGTTTGAAACAATTCTTACCTTCAGTTTTCATTTTCATCCTCACATTAGAGTAAAAGCTTTAGATGTTTCAATGGTTTGATGTAATTTTCTGTCAAGTTTGTAAATGTTGCTGTAAATTGTGAAAGTTTCCTTAAAGTTTGATTTAAAGAAAATTGTGAATCCAATTGAAATCGCTGTATCTGCCAGAAAAATCGCAATTATATCTTTTTCTAAAACCGTTCAAACCCTAATTTGTACCAATGTTTCCAGCAACAGGATGATAACTTTGTGTCTCACTGTGAGCTGAAAAAGTGACATTATTATTTCATTTTCTGAATCAATTTATCGACTAATGAGTTTGTACATAACATTTTGAAGCACAGCGTGAAAGGTGGACACATTAGTGATAAACGTGACTGGCACTCGTCCAATTTGGCCGTTTAATTGTCTGTTTATTGTGCTTTTGTATGATTGGTTGATTCAGTTTTTAACAGTAAGAACAGCATGATTTGACAAGGCATTCATTAACCGTCTCTAATGTGTTGATCATTTGAGCTGCTACTTTTTTAGATTTATTTAGCGATGCTTTAAATTAAATTGTAGGACTGTGTGTTACAGGAAAATGGGACGGGAAAAGAAAGAGCAAGTCGTTTTGGAACAGTTTCCGGAAGTCACCTAAAGGAGTGGCGCGGCAGATTTCCAAAGGTATCGAAGTCTAAAATACTGGAAACAAAGTAAATTTATCTCGGTAAAAGCCTCGCTGAAAGTTCTCCTTTTTTTATTTTTTACCCGACAGGTGACGATGTTGGGTTTGTGGCCAGTGAAATCACCATGAGTGATGAAGAGCGCATCCAGCTGATGATGATGGTGAAGGAGAACATGATCTCTATAGAGGAAGCTCTGGCGCGGGTATAATTATACACATCCCAAAATACTCGATGCACTCATGGGAAAATCTCAGCTGCAGAAAGAAAATGTTGCTACTGTTTATTTATGATTTCTCCAAGTTTCAACTACAGGGTTCATACACATCCTTAAAAAGTCTTAAATTCATCAAAATAAACATAAATAAATAAATTACTCAAAGGTCTTAAATTTGTCAGGGCAGGATTTGTTCATGTTTAATTGAGCACTAAGGTTCACTTTATGTTCAATAAACAAAAAGTGAATGGGTCTCATTAAGTGACACATGCCATGATTTGGTTTTAATACAGCAGGATCCCCAACCACTTACATTTTTATGTGTTTTTGGTCTTAAATTTAATTCAAAGTGGCATTAGAAAGGTCTGAAAAAGTCTTAAATTTGATTTGCCAAAACCTGCAGGTACCCAATTTAACCCTGTGGTGCATCGTGGTCACTACACTTATCAATGTGTACTGTCTCTGTATATTTAAACCAATGAACTAAACTACAGTGGACACATATTTAACCCTCTGATGCATAAATTATGAAAGTCAGTGTCAGGATTTTTTCCCTTGAGTGTTTTTATTTGTCTTAAGGCATGAAAAAAAGTTTTACAATTTTTATCCCAAATATTTATAACTGAGCATTCAACATAAAAAAAGTGTGAACTTCATGTAAATATGACTTTTTTTTTTAATGCTTTGCGAAACATTTTAACTCTCTTTCATCCCTTTTAACACTGAATAATTTATAGGTTATGAGCTTTTTCACCCTCAAATGTTTGTCCATAATATTTTTAAAAATATATTTATATGTTTGGAAAAAAAATGGAAAACATTTTTTCAGGCCCTAAGAAGAATAAAAATATCCTGACACAGGCTAAAATGAATTTCCACCACATGAACCTTTGAATTTAGGAGTAAATAACTTTTAAATAGGTGTAACTGTAGTGACCACTATGCACCACAGGGTTAAAAGTTATTTACTCCTAAATTCAAAGGTTCATGTGGTGGAAATTCATATTAGCCTGTGTCAGGATATTTTTATTCTTCTTAGGGCCTGAAAAAATGTTTGCAATGTTTTTAGATAAGATAAGATAAGATAAGATAAACCTTTATTAGTCCCACAGGGGGAAATTTCAGCTTTACAGCAGCAGCAGGATACAAGAGAAACATAGAAAGATTTACAAATGAGACTATAGGTAATAGAATAAATAGACAATAAACATAAATACAATTCAATGAAAATAAATGAAAGAGCATGAGCCTTTCAGCAGTATTTACAAGATTAAATGATGGATTTGGAGCCCTTAAAGTAAGCATATATGCATTTTTAAGTTGTATGTTTTAAGTTATAGACAAACATTTAAGGGTGAAAAAACTATAGAAATATTATTCATGAAATTGCCAAAAAAAAAAAAAAAAAAAAAAGAAGTTATAAAATCACATTTACATAAGTTCACACTGTTTTATGTGAAATACTGCTACAAATATTTGAAAAAAAAATGGGAAACTTTTTTTTATGCCTTTTGATAAATATAAACACTCAAGAGAAAAATCCTGACACTGATTTTCATAATTCATGCATCAGAGGGTTAATCTAACAGAGCACAACAGAAATACTCTTTTACTTTGTTGTTTGATTTTCGTTCTGAGGTAAATAAAAGCAGACAGACTCATTCTCCAGCTCTGTTTTGTTTACTAACAGCGTCGTCTTCTGTTGCAGCTGAAGGAATTTGAGGTACAGAACAAACACACGTGCAGGTCTGAACCCACTGAATGGAGCGATTCCTCCAGCCCCAACACGAACGAGTCCTTCAGCTGCACCGTAAGTCTCTCATCGTGTCTGAAGGTCTCAGATCCTTCAGAGCGGAGGCTGCTGATGTGTTGACAGCCCCCCCTCCCTCTCTCTCTATCTCTCTCTCTCTCTCTCTCTCACTGTGTCCCAGTGTTGAACCAGGGCCCCTCTAAAGCCCTGCAGCTCAGAGCCTTCTCCCAACTGCAGGGCTACAGGGTGGACTCCTATTCATGGCTGTCAAAGCGCTAACCCCCTATTGTGCTGCAGTGAGCGGGTGGATTCAGCGCTGGGCCGTGTTGTGCAGGCCACAGCTCTTTTCTGCATGGGTGGGGTGATTAGGGGGCTCAGGTTCAGGGCACATTTTTCAGATTCGTCTGGATGGCCTGACTGTTTCTTTCTGCTGCTGCATGTGTGTGTTCTCTTGTCGCTTTCTCTTCCTCTGTGTGCGGGCGACTTTCTACCGCTCCTGTTTTTATTTTCATCGATTATAAGCTATGTTTACTCGGACAATCGTTCTACTGAACATCCAAAACTGATAATGAGCTTTCACTTTGTCTGCTGACGCGTATTCGGGGATGTTTAACACTGGTCTTGTTTTGTTCAGAAGATCAAACTCAGTTTCTGACCCTGAGAGTTCACAAATACCACGACCTTATTGTGCAGCTACATTCTCACGTCGTGGTTTGTGTAATTTCCAAGAAGCTGCCTGTCCCCCCCCCCACACACACACTTATAGAAACTCTTATAAATTTATAGTGAAGCGGAGAGTTTGACAGAGAGAGAGATGTTTGCATCGACCTCAGAGTCATCTCAGTGGTTTCCTACCACAGGTTTATAATTAAGCGACGTGAAGCTTCTGCAGCAGGTGTCACCGAAGCATCTGCAGCTCCAACACAGCTTTTAATCTCTTTTTTTTTAACAACAACACAAATGTAACAAGCGTTTTTCCCCTCTCGTATCTAAAGCGTTCTAGTTTATATCTCTAAACTATCTACCATGAATATAACAGCTGTTTGTGGTAGGAATTAGTGTTTTATGTGACTTCTTTCTGCTTCTCCATCAGCCCTGTGAGCTGTCAGACAACGAGCAGGAGGAATCTGTGACATTCAAGAGACTCCACAAACTCGTCAACTCCACCCGGAAGGTGAAGAAGAAGTTGATCAGGATCGACGAGACTAAGAGGCCGGGAGCAGACGGTACTAAAACCACCATCAGGGTCAAACTCATGAACCATAAACTGTCTGAGGCAACTGTTTATAGCTGTTGCAGAAACTCCTCACTTGTAAAACTATGTATCATCCAGTTTATTTCTTATTTTAAGTTAAAAAAAAGGACCTAATATGAGTCACATTTGCCTGACAAACCCAGAAAATAGGGTTATAAAAATACACTTTTCCAGTTTCTTGAAATAAGAACAGTGTCTCAAAACTAAACAGGAGCATTTGCAGAAGATTTTACTCCCAGAACCTTGACACATTACATGTTTTTCAGACTTGTTGGACGAATGTTTTTCCTATTAAGTCTCACACTTGCTTCACTTTCAGTGTCTGCAGTGTTTTCAGTAAGATGAAACCGTCTCTTTAAAGAAGTTGATCCATTCTGCATGTGACCCAGAGTCTAGATAAAACACTTGTAATTGCCTTGGGTGTAATTACTGTTTGACTTTGCAGTTGCACCAGAATAACAGCGTATTTACAGTGCAGTTATCCTGTTTTTTAAATTGTATCTATGTCTTTTTGAATGTATTTCCTTAAGGATAGCATTTCTCCAACTTTCCCTGAGTTTCCTATGTTTGCTCACTTAAACATAAAAATAATCATAGAGGGATAGAAAAGAAAACACAGGAAGAGGAAACTATTATAATCTTTTTTCCGGGTTTGCTTATTACTTGTTGCATCTGTTACCTTAATATGAGATAGGTGAGGACCACCATTTCTACTGCAGAACATTTTAACTTAAATTTCCTAATTTGGAGAGGTTTAACTGGAAAAAAATTAGGAAAGATGAATCTAAAACAGCTGGAGAGTCTATTCAGCTTGAACCCAGGAAAAACTTTATTCAAGTCCAACTATATCAAACAAAGTTAGTGAGTTAAGAGGTTTACAGCACAGCAATCATCCCGTACCAGCTGAGAAATAACACAGATCTACTAACAGCAAACCCCAAACAAGTACAAAAACTCTATATAACAACAAAAAAAGCCTCTCTCCAAAAAATGTCAAACAACCTCCTACAAAAACCTCAGACAAAAATCCCTAACAAATCTGGCAACATTCCCAAAAACCTTGTGGTGATGCAGTTACCTGCTTGAAATTAAATGATTTACTAACAATTCTGAAACTGTGCTAATAATTTTGTCCGGCCCATTTAGCATTTTGTGTAAAGTTCTGTCAATTTTTGCTTTTTTCTTCAGTTTTTGTGTTTTTCCAATGCAAATCAAGGAATTACACACATTTGATAAGACTTTATTTGAAGGGGTTATACATAAGACTGACATAACATTGTCATAAACATGACATGACGTCTGTTATTAAGTTGAAGCAGGCTTCATTAATGTTTATAAATGTTGTCATTCCTTTGATGCAAAGTCAACATTGTTTGGGGATGTTTTTGATATAACAACTTGACTTTGTTGGCAAAACAGTGGCAGATTATGTTGTCTTTGTAGATACCAAGTAGTTATATCAAATACAAAGGTGATATAATTCACCGATAGACACTTTATGACAACATTCATAAACACACATGAAGCCTCCTTCAACTTAATGACAGACGTCATGTCATGGTTATGACAGTGTTATGTCAGTCTAATGTATAACCCTTCAAATAAAGTGTCACCGCACATTTATACCAAGAACATTTGTAATTGCAACAATTCTGGGAGAAATGGTGTATCATCTGGAAAAATTCCAGGGGTGCCGATACTTTTGTCCATGACTGTATATGTAAGGCTTTTGGAGGATCAGCTTCAAATCCACTATAAAAGAAAGCATAGCGAGCTCAAACTTGGTAGAAAGTTCTCCTTAAGGTTTCATTATCATTATCGTCTTGTCTCCTCCTGCAGAGAGCGTAAACACAGACGGCCTCCTCTGTGATGCTGCTGCCTCCTTGTACTCAGGAGTTCATAAGAAACCTCCTCTTTGCCCCGTGGACTCTCTGACTTCAGCTCTACAGGAGCAGCTCTCCTACGACAGAGACTCCGACAGCCTGACCACCTCCCCCTCCTCCAGCAGCCTGGACACCTGCAGCAGCCACAAGATCTACCAGGCTCTGAGAGAGTGTGACGGGAGCCCCGTTCACCAGGAGACGAACGCAGCAGGAGAGCTGAGAGAGGCGAGGGAGGGCGGGGAGGGCAGCGCCTGCTCCTTCTGTGAAAATGATGCTTGTAACAGTGAGGATCCCACAATCGCTCGCTCAGTTACAGACGGAGAATTGATTCACAGGATACTCAACCCAATCAGTCACCACGGAGTGAGTCCAGGAGAGCTTTATTTCACACATCTGAGTTTCATGACGACAGATTTAACCCTTTTTTATGAATGCTTCTCTCTTTTTTTTTTACAGAGAGCTTGTAGCTTTGGAGGATTTGACTTAACCAGCCGCTCTGTTCACGCCATCAGCCCCGACCATGACAACACTGTACGTAACTTTTTCCAGAGTTACAACATAATCAGACTGGATCCAAGTAAGATGAGCTGTTTTAATATTCCTCCTTCTTTTTCCCTCTAATCAGAACAAAGATGGAGACTCGGGGAAAGATCCTGTTAAGTCTCCGGCGACATCTCGAATTTCCCTCGGTAAAAAAGTCAAGTCTGTGAGAGAAACGATGAGAAAACACATCTCTAAGAGATACCACAACTCTCTCTCAGAGCAGGTATTTATTATTTCACTGTTTCATCTGATAGTGTTTTTGTGCAATTATTTCTAGATTCCCTGTTTTTACACAAACACTGTAGAACATGAACAGTTTCATTAATTACAGCACAACAACAACTGGGACTGATTTTATTCCATTTTACTCACTTTTCACTTCTTTTTTGCCACTTTTGGACCATTTTTTGATTCCTCCTCACTATTTTCCAGGTTCACTACCAATTTTCTCACCAATTTTTGTTGTTTTTGCCCATTTTAGTCACTGGGGCATTTAATCACAAATTAGATTAAATCACAACGTGTCCTGTTGCAATATTCTAATCACAGACAGTGTAATATTTCTTTAACCTGAAATGTTTAAAAATATCAGCTACAGTTTTTGCAGCAGATGTTTTCTGTTTTACACCAAAGTTACTCAACCAATGATGCAAACTGTTAAAAAGTACCTTTACACAAGAAACTGTACAAGTGGTAAAAGAGGCAAAAACAGCAAAGAGTAGCAATAAAACTTAGTTTGAGGTGGTTAAGTTGCTAAAAAAGAAACAGAGATTGGTGATAAATTTGGGATGAAACCTAGACATACTGAAAAAATAGCATAAATGAGCCATATTTGGCCAAAAAGGAGTGAAAAGTGACTAAAGTGGGCAAAAAGCAACAAAAAATAGCAAACATTTTTTGAAGGAAAGTTCGAAAAAACAGCGGAAAATAGAAAAAATGGTGGAAAAAGTGACCTAAAAAAAAAGTTAAAAGTTACCAAAATTGATACAAATGGAAGGAAATTTGGGATTTAACTTGGAAAATAGTCCGTTTCTTTGAAATAAAGTCATAAAGTCGCAAAACAAGAAGTGAAAAGTGTAGAAATAAAACTTAGTTTCCAGTAATGAGAATCACAAGAAACAAAAAAGCAACAAAAATTGGCACTTAAATTGGAAAAAAGACAAGATAATACTTAAAAGGTTGCAAAAATGGTCCAAAAGTGACTAAAATGGAAACTTAAAAAAATTCAGAAAGTTGCAAAAATGGAGAAAAAGTGATGAAAAACAGTGAAAAGTGGCAAGAATGGCCAAAGTCTATGAAAATGGCAAGAAAGTTGCAAGTAAATCTGGAAAATAGTCAGTTTTTTGCAAAACAAAGGTCCAAAAGTGGCAAAGAAAAGAACAAAAATTGGGAGAGAACCTGAGAAAATAGTGAGAAAGTGTCAGAAAATGGTCCAAAAGAGGGAAAAAAG
The DNA here is from genome assembly GCA_008086565.1 of Thalassoma bifasciatum. NCBI lineage: Eukaryota > Metazoa > Chordata > Actinopteri > Labriformes > Labridae > Thalassoma > Thalassoma bifasciatum. The sequence goes on along the minus strand of RPOG01003586.1, from coordinate 40,168 downwards.
AGGTGAAAAGTGACTAAAATGGATTAAAATCAACAAAAATTAGCAAGCGAAATTTTAGAGAAACCTTGAAAAAATTCAGAAAGTTGCAAAAATGGAGAACAAAGTGACGAAAAACAATACAAGTATCCATGAAGTCAGATGAACGTCAGTTAAATTTGCCAAAAGTGGCAAAAAAATAGTGAAGTGTATCAAAAATGACAAATAGAAAAGAACAAAAATTGGGAGGGAACCTGGAAAATAGTGAGAAAGTATAAGAAAATGGTCCAAAAGAGGCAAAAAAAGAGTTAAAAAAGTGACTGAAATGGACAAAAAGCAACAAAAAATAGCAAGAAAAATTTCGTGAGAAACTTGAAAAATTCAGAAAGTTGTAAAAATGGGGAACAAAGTGACGAAAAACAATACAAAAAGGTAAGAATGGACAAAGTCAACTAAAATGGCAAGAAAGTTTGGAGGAAACGTGGAAAAAAAAGTCTGTTTGTTGCAAAAAATGGTCCAAAAGTGGCAAAAAAAAAGAGTGAAGTGTATCAAAAATGACAAATAGAAAAGAACAAAAATTGGGAGGGAACCTGGAAGATAGTGAGGAAGTATAAGAAAATGGTCCAAAAGAGTAAAAAAAGTGACTGAAATGGACAAAAAGCAACAAAAAAAAAGCAAGAAAAATTTTGTGTGAAACTTGAAAAAATTCAGAAAGTACTAAAAATGGGGAAAAAGTGGCACAAAACTGTGAAAACTGGCCAAAAACAGCAAGATTGGGAGTATTTGGGAGGTTATAATTCTCAAAGGTATTGTGGGAATTATTTGAAAGCTGTAGCTTTACTAAATGGTTGGGAGGGGATAAGATGATCCACATGCGTTACTGATTTAGTTGGACATGTGGAAATATATTTTCTCACTGAGACAATACCAACTTATATCTAAGTATTATCACAAAAACTGGTGTAAAAGGGGATAAGAATTGAGAAAAAAGTGACTAAAATGAGCAAAAAACAGTCTTGAGAGGCAAAATTGGTCCCAAGTGCAAGTATGATAAATGTGCAGAATTGCATTTTACAGTTGATCATTTGTGTCCTGTGTGTGTTTCAGTCAAGCCCTGATCGCAGCAGCCCCCTCCCCCCTCAAACAGACTCAGACTCTCTGGAGAAACCTAAGCTGAAGCTGGGAGGATCGGTGGAGAGTCTGAGGAGTTCCCTCAGCGGACAGAGCTCCATGAGTGAGTCTGTTTACTTCAGAACCATCTTATAATAAATAATCTTCAGGGTTTGTTTTGACTCTCAGCACCAGATGTGTGGGTTTTATCAGGAAAATAATTCAAGGTCATGAAATAATCTTCCTGCTAGTCTAAACTCTGGTTTTTTCGTGTTTGTCTGAATTAGAGTTTGTGTAATGTTTGGCACTTCAGCTCTGGAAAATGTTTTCAACACGTCTTTGACTCTGACTGAAGTTTTGTCTGTGGGTGATTTGTGTAGGTGGGCAGACTGTGGGCACCACCGACTCCTCAAACAGCAACAGAGAGAGCGTGAAGTCAGAGGACGGCGAGGAGGACGAGCTGCCGTACCGCGGGCCGTTCTGCGGACGAGCGCTCGTTCACACCGACTTCACCCCGAGTCCGTACGACAGCGACTCCCTCAAACTGAAGGTTAGAAACAACATCCTCATGGACCCAGCTCATTAAAAACTTTACTCTCTGATTAAAAAACTGAAGCTGCTGTTTCCTCTTCAGAGCGGTGACGTCATAGAAATCATCAGTAAACCTCCGATGGGAACGTGGATGGGAATGCTGAACGGGAAAGTCGGCACCTTTAAGTTTATTTATGTGGACGTTCTGAACGAAGAAGAGGTGAAGCCGAAGAAAACGCGCAGGAGGAGGAAGGCGCGCCAACCGAAACCTACGTCTGTGGAGGAGCTGCTGGACCGCATCAACCTGAAAGTGAGAAACTGATCAGAGAAGAGGAAGAAGTTTCCATCTGTAACTCAAACGGCCCTTTTCCACTGACCCGTCTCAGCTCTACTCTACTCTCCTCTACTCGGTTTGTGTTGCGTTTCCATTAGCGGGGTACTACGCGGCAGACGCCAGTTTTTAGTACCTACTCTACCCTGGTTCTAAGCGTGTAAAGCTGATACTAAAAGGTGACGTGGACGGTCTGCCGGTCACTCATTGGTCAGAGAATGTCGTCTCTGCAGCTTCTGACTCTGAACAAATCACTTACAAGAGGCAAAGGAATAAGTCAGCGACGGGTTTTTAATGACATTTAAACCTGACGGCACAGAACCAGACTGAATGAAGACAAAATACAGCCCTAAAATGCTCCTTCATGATTCCTAAAGAAGTTAAAAGTCCTTTTTAAACCAAAAAGAAGTTAACAGCAAAGATAGTTGGCTTTAAAGAGTCTTTTAAATTAAATCAAAGTTGGTCGGTGTAGGAGCGATCTGTCTGCCACGAGAGTCTTTAAGCACCAATCAGTCCATTAAACCACAGGGAACCAAAAAGGAAAACCAGTTCAAAGAAGAATGATTGATCAACAACAAATCTCTGCTATACCAGGCCCAAAAATCAAAAATTAAAGTGATCTCACTGGATCCAGGGAAGAGTTGATGTCAGGAAGCAGCTCTGTTACGACCTGGTAATAGCTAGGGGTATGCAGGCCGAACAAATAAATTTATAAACCCAGGACAAGATGGTTAATGAAAAATAAGGCAGGAGAAAAATGGTAAATTAAATGTATTTAATAAGTAACTCAAGTTCAATAGTTGTAAACAGAAAAACTCCTCATCAAAACCAGAGGGAGAAAACACGGTCTTAAATAAAATTGTTCAAACAAACTCAAAAGAAAAACAGGACTAAATGAATATCACTCACCACTGAGCTTCTACTTTAAACAAACACAAAAACACAGCTCTAAGCCGACACACAGCCACACAAGGTTAAGCACGAGGCTGTTGTTTACCTCCGTTGTCATGACGCCCGACATTGAGCCGCTGTATTACTTTAATGAAATCTTTTGAAAGTGCCACAGTGGCACATGTGTTAGTACAAAATGATGTTTGTGTGGCGTTATAGATGAACATGCACGCACTTCTGAGCAGCACTTTAGCGCAGCTGTGTTATAAGATCCACGCCCACCGTGAGTCTGTAGTCGGGCTAGAGGAAAAGATAAACAAACCCAGTAGAGTCGAGTAGAGTAGAGCTGGAATTGTATAGTGGAAAAGCGCCAAAAGTGTTCACAAAATATGAGGAAATACTTTTAAAAAAAGGTTCTGATGTGTTTCCTCTCCACAGGATCATCTTCCCACCTTCCTGTTTAACGGCTACGAGGACCTGGACACGTTTAAGCTGCTGGAGGAAGAAGATCTGGACGAGCTGAACATCAGAGACCCTCAGCACAGAGCCGTGCTGCTCACGGCCGTGGAGCTGCTGCAGGAGTACGACGGAGGCTCAGGTAACAAACTAACACCACACCTGGAGGATTTTACCGATCAGTATCATTTATCAACAAGGTTAGGGCGACCAGCTCCCAAAAAATCAAACAGAGGACCCTCTAATCAGCCTCTTAGAGGTGATGAAAAAATACCCAAAGATCCTCAAAGAAGAAACATAAATAATGTGTAGAAGCGAAGTCACAAGTCAGAAAAACTGGCTTTGTAAAGATTTTTTTTTTCCCAAATTAAGTCAAATATTTGGACATTAAAGGTCAAAATTTCTCCTTTTTATCTCCAAATTTTGACCTTTTTTCATAGGTTTCACTTTTTAATCTCAAAATGTTGACTTTATTATTTCTTAATTTTGACTCTTTATCTCAGAATATTTTCTGTTTATCTCAAAATTTTGACTCTGTGTGATAATTATGAAGTTTTATCTCTTGGTTTTGACTTTGTTATATCAAAATTTTGTTTTTTAACCTTAACATTTTGACTTTTTATCTCAGAATTTTTTCTTTTTATCCCAAAATTTTGACTTTTCTTCTTATAATTTTGACTTTATCTCACAATTTTGAATTTTAATTTCATAGTTTTGACATTTTTTTGACTTCATCTCATAATTTTGAAATTTTATCTCATGGTTATCATCTCAAAGCTTTGTCTTTTTATCTTCAAATTTTGACTGTCTTCTAATAATTTTGACTTTATCTCATAATTTTGAATTTCTATCCCATGGCTTTGACATTATCATCTAAAAATTTTGACTTTTATCTCATTGCCCTAACATTTTATATCAATATTTCAACTTTTTATCTCAAAATCTTAATTTTATCATTCCTAAATTGACTTTTTATTCCAGAATATTTTCTTTTCTCTCAAAATTTTGACCTTTCTTCTTACGATTTTGACTTTTTCTCACAATTCTGAATTTTTACTTAATAGTTTTGACATTTTTTTAAATTTATCTCAGAATTTCAAAATTTTATCTCATGGTTTTGACTTTGAACCCTGAACATAATTTAACTGTTGAAAACAAAAGGACACGTACGAGCACTAGGACGTTTGTTTGTCGCTCTAAACAAGGCAGAAAAATTCCTAAAAAATATTTTTTTTTTCCCAAATTAAGTCAAATATTTGGACATCAAAGGTCAAAATTTCTCCTTTTTAACTCATAATTTTGACTTTTTTCCCATAAGTTTCACTTCTTAATCTCAAAATGTTGACTTGACTGTCTCTTAATTTTGACTCTTTATCTCTGAGTATTGACTTTTCATTTCAACACTTCAACTTTTTTTCTTATAATTTTGACTTTATCTCAAAATGTTGAATTTTTATGTCATAGTTTTGACTTTATTATCTAAAATTTTGGCTTATTATCTAAAAACTTAGACTTTTTATCCTGTAGCCCTAACATTTTATCAAAAATTACAGTGTCTGATCTAAAAATTTTGACAGTATTATCTCAAAATTTTGTCTCCATCTCAAATTTTAACTATGTATTTAATAGTTTTGACGTTATTATCTCGAATTTCAACTCTTTCTCTCAAAATATTGACTTTATTTTCCTTATAATTTTGACTTAATTGTCTAAAAATTTTCTTTTTATCTAAAAGTATTGACTTACAATTTCATAGCCCTAACAACTCATCTGAAATTTTGAACTTCTCTCAAAATTTTCACTGTATTATATCTTGATTTTGACTTTTTATCCCCGAATATTGACTTTTCATCTCAAAATTTTGAATTTTCTTTTTATAATTCTTACTTTAACTAAAAATTTTGACGGTTTTATGTCATAGTTTTTACATTTTATCTAAAAAGAAATGACTTTATCTAATAGCTATGACTTATTTTCAAAATTTTATCTTTTTTATCTCGAAAATTTTGACTTTTTATCTCAAATCTTGACTTTGAGGTTGGGGCATTGAAATAAATTTAGTAGCTCAGAGCAGCAACTTATTGTAAACATCAATGGTTGGTAGAAAAAGCTGAGAAAAACCTGGATATTTCAGGGATTTTATAAGAAACCCAGAACATAATTTTACTGTTGAAAACAAAAGGACACGTACGAGCACTAGGACGTTTGTTTGTCGCTCTAAACAAGGCAGAAAAATTCCTAAAAAAGATTTTTTTTTTTCCCAAATTAAGTCAAATATTTGGACATTAAAGGTCAAAATTTCTCCTTTTTATCTCATAATTTTGACTTTTTTCCCATAAGTTTCACTTCTTAATCTCAAAATGTTGACTTGACTGTCTCTTAATTTTGACTATTTATCTCTGAATATTGACTATTCATTTCAACACTTCAACTTTTTTTCTTATAATTTTGACTTTATCTCAAAATGTTGAATTTTTATGTCATACTTTTGACTTTATTATCTAAAATTTTGGCTTATTGTCTAAAAACTTAGACTTTTTATCCTGTAGCCCTAACATTTTATCAAAAATTACAGTGTCTTATCTAAAAATTTTGTCTCCATCTCAAATTTTGACTATGTATTTAATAGTTTTGATGTTATTATCTCGAATTTCAACTCTTTCTCTCAAAATATTGACTTTATTTTCCTTATAATTTTGACTTCATTGTCTCAAAATTTTCTTTTTATCTAAAAGTATTGACTTACAATTTCATAGCCCTAACAACTCATCTGAATATTTTGAACTCCTCTCAAAATTTTGACTGTATTATATCTTGATTTTGACTTTTTATCCCGGAATATTGACTTTTCATCTCAAAAATTTTGAATTTTCTTTTTATAATTCTTACTTTAACTAAAAATTTTGACCGTTTTATCTCATCGTTTTTACATTTTATCTAAAAAGAAATGACTTTATCTAATAACTATGACTTATTCTCAAAATTTTATCTTTTTTATCTCAAAAATTTTGACTTTTTATCTCAAATCTTGACTTTGAGGTAAGGGCATTGAAATAAATTTAGTAGCTCAGAGCAGCAACTTATTGTAAACATCAATGGTTGGTAGAAAAAGCTGAGAAAAAACAGGACATTTCAGGGATTTTTTAAGAAACCCAGAACATAATTTAACTGTTGAAAACAAAAGGACACGTACGAGCACTAGGAAGTTTGTTTGTCGCTCTAAACAAGGCAGAAAAATTCCTAAAAAAGATTTTTTTTTTTCCCAAATTAAGTCAAATATTTGGACATTAAAGGTCAAAATTTCTCCTTTTTATCTCATAATTTTGACTTTTTTCCCATAAGTTTCACTTCTTAATCTCAAAATGTTGACTTGACTGTCTCTTAATTTTGACTATTTATCTCTGAATATTGACTATTCATTTCAACACTTCAACTTTTTTTCTTATAATTTTGACTTTATCTCAAAATGTTGAATTTTTATGTCATACTTTTGACTTTATTATCTAAAATTTTGGCTTATTNGGGATTTTTTAAGAAACCCAGAACATAATTTAACTGTTGAAAACAAAAGGACACGTACGAGCACTAGGAAGTTTGTTTGTCGCTCTAAACAAGGCAGAAAAATTCCTAAAAAAGATTTTTTTTTTTCCCAAATTAAGTCAAATATTTGGACATTAAAGGTCAAAATTTCTCCTTTTTATCTCATAATAAACTGAAAAAAGGGTATTCAAAGTGAAGAATTAGAGTTTTACAACTGAACTGACAGAGAATTAAAACTGATAAATAGAGACTTATAACTGATAAGTAAAGTTGTGAAGTTGAAAAAAAGAATATTAAAACTGAAATAGAGTTTTACAACTTAAAAATACAGTATGAAAACTGAAATAATAGATTTTAAAACCGAATAAATCTAAAAACTTAGACTTTTTATCCTGTAGCCCTAACATTTTATCAAAAATTACAGTGTCTTATCTCAAAATTTTGTCTCCATCTCAAATTTTGACTATGTATTTAATAGTTGTGACGTTATTATCTCGAATTTCAACTCTTTCTCTCAAAATATTGACTTTATTTTCCTTTTAATTTTGACTTCATTGTCTCAAAATTTTCTTTTTTTTTCAAACTTGTTTTTATTGGGGTTTTGTGTTTTTAAGACAGTAACAAAAATTACAAATATATATGTATATAAATCAACATAACATATACAAATCTGCAATGTACAATGCTTTCATACATACTTTTTATACATCTTAAAATAATAATGACAAAACAGAACAAAATAAATAAATAAATTAATAATAATTATAATAATAATAATTTAAAAAAAAAATAAATAAATAATAATAATAATAATAATAATAATAAAATGATTAAATTAAAACAAAATTTTCTTTTTATCTAAAAGTATTGACTTACAATTTCATAGCCCTAACAACTCATCTGAAATTTTGAACTTCTCTCAAAATTTTGACTGTATTATATCTTGATTTTGACTTTTTATCCCCTAATATTGACTTTTCATCTCAAAAATTTGAATTTTCTTTTTATAATTCTTACTTTAACTAAAAATTTTGACCGTTTTATGTCATAGTTTTTACATTTTATCTAAAAAGAAATGACTTTATCCAATAACTATGACTTATTCTCAAAATTTTATCTTTTTTATCTCGAAAATTTTGACTTTTTATCTCAAATCTTGACTTTGAGGTTGGGGCATGGAAATAAATTTAGTAGCTCAGAGCAGCAACTTATTATAAATATCAATGGTTGGTAGAAAAAGCTGAGAAAAACCTGGACATTTCAGGGATTTTTTAAGAAACCCAGAACATGATTTTACTGTTGAAAAAAAAAGGACACGTACGAGCACTAGGACGTTTGTTTGTAGCTCTAAACAAGGCAGAAAAATTCCACTCATGGATTTGGAAACAGCTTCCCTCATCTTTCCTGATAATAATAATAATAAAGTGTGACACTCTGCCCCCTGTTGGTTGTCGTGTGAATTGCAGGAAGCAGCGACCCTGAGCGTGGCGGTCAGTCCGGAGGCTCCCAGGAGAAGCTGCTGCTGGAGCGCCGCGGCCTGGTGGGAGACTCGCCGCGGGACTCGGGCTGCTACGAGAGCAACGAGAACCTGGAGAACGGTAATGACAGCCTGAGCCGCCTGTGAACGCTGCGCTCTTCCTCTGGTCCTCAGCGTTTCTCAGCGTTTCTCAGCGTTTCTCAAGCATTCCACGCCGGCAGTTTTCATTTCAGCTTCTGGAAAAGACTTTAACACTACACTCACTTCTGATGCTCTTTTTTTTTTTTTACTTCTTCTTCTTGAAGCTTCAGTCGCTTCTGTTTCTGCTTCAGCGACTTTTTTTTGTCTCATCAGAAACTTCTCCCCTTTCATCACGAGGGTCAAACTCTCCTGGCGGTCGACAGAAAACAGACGGAGGAGAGTTTTTCTAACATGATGTGAATCTCTGACCTCATTAAAGAAACTTCACGCGGAGCAGCCGGTCACTTTTCTCACATTCAGACCTGCAGCTTCGCGCTCTGTGGTGGTTTTTGCGTTTGCTAAAAATGTGACTGTGGAAGCTTTAGTTAGAAATAAAAACTTTCTCAGTCTTCGCAGTAAACTCTTGAACGCTCGCTTTATTCTCAGCTNCGTCAGCCACACCTGTACAGAGTTTGTTGTTCCTGTGTATATTTTTTTAGTCCAGTAAAAAATATCATGTTGCACAATATTTTATTATGTGCCTGAAAACTGCAGAAAGCAGCAGAATTAAAATATTTACTTCAACTCTAATTGTTAATAAAAGGCATTTTTGTATAAATGTGAATGCACTAAAATACAGACTGAAGCCTTTAAGGGTTTAACACTTTACAGTTAAACTCTAACACATCAGAGGCAGCGCCTGTAGGGGGCGCCGACTCTAAAACTGCTCACTACAAATAACATTTCTACACATTTAGCCCTGAAATATCACTTTTTATTCATATTTAGAGGAATATTTATTCAAGAATATTCGTCAAATATATTTAAATGTTGAAAGTTGAATCTAAATGTTAAAGGTTATTTATCAATTTTACAAATACATGTCCTGATTTTAAATATTTGGCTATTTAAATACAGATATCTTGACTAAATATTCAGAAATCATTGCATAATATTGAGAAAACTTTACTATATATTTGGAACTCTTTTGTAAATATTTAAAATCTTGACTACAAAATTAAAAAATGGAAACTATCTTGACTGATAATTAATAATGTTGTCTAAATATTTAAAAGCCTTGACTGCATAATTAGAAATCTCAGTTGAATATTTAGAAATCTTGACCAAATATTAAGACATCTTGATAAAATATTTGAAAATCTTGACTAAAAATGTCAAAATCTTGACCTAGTTTTGGAAATCTTGATTACATAATTAGGAATTTTGACTTTATAAATAAGAATCTTCTCTAAATATTGAGAAATCTTAACTTAAAAATTAGAAATCTTGATAAAATATTTGAAAATCTTGACTTAATATTTAAAAATCTTGACCAAATTTTAAGAAACCTCGATAAAATATTTGAATATTTTGACTTAAAATGTCAAAATCTTGACCTAGTTTTGAAAATCTTGATTACATAATTAGGAATTTTGACTTTATAACCAAAAATCTTGACTAACCATTAAGAAATCTTGACTTAATAATTAGAAATCTTGACTTAATATTTAGAAATCTTGACTTAATAATTAGAAATCTTGACTTAATATTTAGAAATCTTGAATTAATATTAAGAAATCTTGACCAAATATTAAGAAATCTTGACCAAATTTTAAGAAATCTTGATAAATATTTGAAAATCTTGACTAAAAATATCCAAATCTTGACCTAGTTTTGAAAATCTTGATTACATAATTAAGAATTTTGACTTTACAACTAAAAATCTTGACTTAATATTTAGAAATCTTGACTTTATATTAAGAATTCTTGACTCAATTTCAAGAAATCTTGACTTAACATTTAATAATCTTGACTTGAAGTTAAGAAATCATTGCAAACATTCAGAAATCTTGACTGAACATTAAAAAATCTTGTCTAAATATTAAGAAATCTTGACTGAATTCTAAGAAATCTTGACTAAACATTTGAAAATCTTGACTTAATATTAAGAAATCTTGATTAATAATCAGAAATATTGAATAAATGTTTAGAAATTATAGTGAATTTTTCAGGAGTTATTGGGAAATTTTTAGATATCAAAGCTAAATATATAGAAATCTTGGATAAATATTTAGAATATAAACTTTATGTTTAGAAACGTAGCTTAATATTTAGAATCAGGACATTTATTTATAACATTTATATATGACACTTAACATTTAGATGCAACATTCAACATTTTTATATAATATCTGACAAATATTTTTCACAAATGTTTCTCTAAACCTGAATAAAAAGTGATGTTTTGAGGGTTAAATGTGCAGAAATGTTGTTGTTTGTGTAGTTTTACAGTCGTGGCCTCGTGCGTCTGAAGTCTGAGCATTTTCTGAAGTTTTGCTTCTTGTGTCGCGGTTGAGCGTGAGGAATAAACTGCGCCGTGCTTCACCTGACTCCACTGCTTCCTTCTTTTCTCTCCAGCACTTTTCTCTTTTAACTCGTCGTTTACGTCACATGCACACGCTTGTTTATTTCAGGACGAGACAAAAAGACGTCGTCCATGAACAGGTCGTCTTCTGGTTACGAGTCCAGTAACCGACCAAAGACCCCGACGACCCCGAAGCCTCCGAAACAGAGCGAGGTCGTCACGTTTTCTCCTCCATCAGTTAAACCTGAGTCCAGCTTCTTTAACACAGAAACAACAGCACAGAGCAAACACAGTCACCCCCCCACGTTAGAGAGGATCAACACGTTCGACTGCACCAACCACATCTCTTCAGACGACAAGAGGAGTTTCTCCATCTCTGCCAGTTCTGCAGCGCGCAGACTGAAAACACAGAGGAACAAGAAAACATCCTCAAACGCAGTAAAACAGGACGTTCAGGTGGAGGACGGACTCTCTCTGCAGGGCGTCGAACTAAAACATGAAACCAGCTCCTGAAAAAATACAAAAACAAAGACCTGTCACTTTAAGGTTTGAGTTTCAGATCTTTAATGACAATTTTTCTCTCTTTTTTTTCCTTAAATAATATATATTTTTGTTGTCATGAGTTTTATGGTGTACAACAGTGATTGGCTGTGGCCCCCTGGTGGACTATGGAGGTATTGCAAGTGGGCCACAAAATCATTCCCCAAATTTAATATCTATATATTATTTTTTATTTTTGTTTTTGGTGGGAGTGAGGGGATTAATGTAAATATATATAAAGATAAAAATATACAGAATAATTTTTCAATTGTTAAAACTCAGTTATGTTTAAAGGATATCAAAAATGTGGAAATACTGATGTATGAAAAAATGTAACCCGAGGCATGATGGGGCCTCCACTCAGCTTTATTTATAAAGAACTTTTAAAGACAACCACAGTTTAAACAAAGTGCTGTACATATATATACAAAACATCAAAAGAAAGATAAAAACAACAGTTTTAAAACTTGAGTTATTGTTTTATTGTTCCTAAAAACAATTATTATTATTATTATTATTATTATTATTATTATTACCATTGTTGTTGCTGTTGTTGTTGCCACCTTAGACCTAGTTCTAATGCTACTTTTTGCTTTTTTTTTTGCCACTCTTGCTTATTGTTTAGCTCTTTGGTTGAGTAGGGTGAAGTAACGCTGGTATAGAACATAAAACATCTACTCCAAAAAAAGGTAACTGTTGTTCTGGGATATTTCAAGTTAAAGAAATATAGCACTGTCTGGGATTTAAATATTGCAACAGGAGGTATTGCGATTTGATCTCATTTGTGACATGTCCAAAAGAAGATAAGTTAAAAGGAACCCTGGCTACCAGAACGTCATTTTCCTAAATGATCAGTGTTTTTACCAGCTACATAAGAACCATAATAAAATCTCTCAAAATATCTTAGTTTGTGTAAAATTTGAAAAAGTATTTTCACCTGTAGGCCGCCATTGTTGTTTACGCCGCAATAACGTCTGGGTAGTGACGTCATATGGTTGCACCGGGCTGGATCTCATACAGGATCATATAAGTCCTGGAGCGGACTTCAGTGGTTTCCAGAGGAAGTTTTGTGGGTTTGTGTTGGAAAATAGTCGGCACAGCATTTGGCTTTAGTCTCCGTTTATAATGACCCACACCTGTCAGCTCTTTCATCAGCATGGGCCGGCTAAATGCAGCAAATGCTTCTGGGGAGAAGTGGCCAGAACATAGCCGCGGCTCCATGGGAAGTTGTTTACGCCCACAAGAGATTTCCCACAACTTCCTTCTTTTCTTGTCTTTTGGGAAGCTGTGCAGACTAACATCAGTCTCCTTGTTTCCTTTGGACTGAAAAGTGCAGTGACTTAGATCTCATAATTTTGACTTTTCATCTCAAATTATTGACTTGTATCCCAAATTGGGCTCTTAATCTCATAATTCTGACTTTTTCCCATGATTTTGACTTTTTTTATCCCCCCAAAAATCAGCATTTTGTCTCTGAATTTCAATTTTTTCATCTTAAATTATTGACATTTATCTCATATTAAAAACTTTTTTATCCTAAATTATTGACCACTTATCTTACAATTTTGACTTTCTTTTTTTATCTCCAATTTTTGACTTTTTTTCCCCAAAAACTTGACATTTTGTCTCAGAATTTCAAATTTGATATCTCAGGTTATTGACCTTTCACCCAAAAGCAGCCACATGTGGCATTATTATGTTTTTTTCCCTCCTCAAACCTCGTGACTTACGGCGACTAGTAGTGAGTGAACGGCCAAATCCAGATGCTAAGCAACCAATCTACATCATCAACCCAGAATGCATTGCTGCAGTAAAACAATAGCTGCGCCCGAAGGATAGAAACTGTGTTTTAAACTGTATTTTCTCAAAAGAAAAACCAATTTGTTATGTCTTTTAACAACAAATTCTAGTTTGAGACAAACATTTAAGCATATTCATGTCAATTAGTCCTTACAGTCGGGGTTCACTTTAAGAACAATACAAACAATAACCAAAAACAAACCATGGCCTGAAATGTAACAAAAAAAGTTTGTAAAGAAACCCAAAATGCAATAACTAGCAAAAAATTATTGTTTTGGGCTCAGAATCTGTTACATTATCAACCAGTTGTTACATTTTGAGTTTTCTTACATTATTTTTTTTAAGCACATTTCGGGTCATTGTTATAAATCAGGCCTTAACACGACATCATACAGCACCGAGTTGGAAACAGTTAGGAACCACTGGTGTAAACTATAAATTGCTCAACTTTAAGAGTTTCATGCAACAGATTTTTACTGATATTCTCTTCTTCTTCAACAAACCTTTCTTTGGGACAGTTTTTTTCTCTATATAAAGTCTGTGGAGTCCACAGAAACAAGGCAAATTCAATTATTTATGTATTTATTTACTTAATTTGGGTTCTTCTCCTTATCTAAATTATTTTTTTTGGCATTACCTGGGCCCGTTTGTGTTAAAAGATAGAAAAAAATTGATTGTGGTAAGCATGAGCCAGGTTAATGCCCCATCAGAAATTTCTGGAACTTTTATGTTTCATAACTGTTTATTTTCATCTGTGTAAATAAATACTTGGATTGTAGTGGTGTGCAATACTGCAAAATCTGGTATTGATCCAATGATGAGTAAATAAAGGACCAGTTTTGCCAAAAATAAATACTCTTTACAGAGAAAAGCAGCTTACCAAAATCAAATGAGAATAACCCACAACCACTAAAACAAATTTTTTGCTCATGAATTGAAGTAAAAGGCAATTTTCCCACAGAAAATAATCGTTTTCTTTATTTTTTTTCTGCTTTTTTTGTGAAACATCACATTTAAATATTCATGGACGTCAACAATTATTAAAATCCACCATTAAATGTCTCATTTCGATCAAACAGCTGATAGATTAACTATTAAAAAAACAACAAAATTAAGGAAATCAGAAAAATACTGATCATTTTAAGTGTCGATGTCATCCTGCAAGTATTGATCCACACTGAAACCAATATTAGTATCAACAGATTGATATTTGGAAAGCACAGAGTTAAAACCAATATTATGAGCAACACAGTGATTTCAGAAAACAATTTTATTTACAGTGTTCGCAAAGTTTAAACATTTAAAAAAGTGCTCTATTAGTAAACTTAGAAATCTTGACTTAATAATAAGAAATCTTGACTTAAAGTTAAGAAATCTTGACTTGATAATTAGAAATCTTGACTTTATATTTAGAAATCTTGACTTAAAGTTAAGAAATCTTGACTTAATAATTAGAAATCTTGACTTTATATTTAGAAATCTTGACTTAAAGTTAAGAAATCTTGACTTAATAATTAGAAATCTTGACTAATTTTAGAAATCTTGACTTAAAGTTAAGAAATCTTGACTTAATAATTAGAAATCTTGACTTAATAATTAGAAATCATGACTTAATATTTAGAAATCTTGACTTAATAATTAGAAATCTTGACTTAATAATTAGAAATCATGACTTAATATTTAGAAATCTTGACTTAATAATTAGAAATCTTGACTTTATATTTAGAAATCTTGACTTAAAGTTAAGAAATCTTGACTTAATATTTAGAAATCCTGACTTAATAATTAGAAATCTTGACTTAATAATTAGAAATCTTGACTTAATAATTAGAAATCATGACTTAATATTTAGAAATCTTGACTTAATAATTAGAAATCTTGACTTTATATTTAGAAATCTTGACTTAAAGTTAAGAAATCTTGAATTAATATTAAGAAATCTTGACTTAATAATTAGAAATCTTGACTTAATATTTAGAAATCATGACTTAATAATTAGAAATCTTGACTAAATATTAAGAAATCTTGACTTAATAATTAGAAATCTTGAATTAATATTAAGAAATTTTGACTTAAAGTTAAGAAATCTTGACTTAATAATTAGAAATCTAGAATTAATATTAAGAAATCTTGACCTAAAGTTAAGAAATCTTGACTTATTAATTAGAAATCTTGACTTTATATTTAGAAATCTTTACTTAAAGTTAAGAAATCTTGACTTAATAATTAGAAATCATGACTTAATATTTAGAAATCTTGACTTAATAATTAGAAATCTTGACTTTATATTTAGAAATCTTGACTTAAAGTTAAGAAATCTTGACTTAATAATTAGAAATCTTGACTTAATATTTAGAAATCTTGACTTAAAGTTAAGAAATCTTGACTTAATAATTAGAAATCTTGACTTTATATTTAGAAATCTTGAATTAATATTAAGAAATCTTGACTTAATAATTAGAAATCTTGACTTAATATTTAGAAATCATGACTTAATAATTAGAAATCTTGACTAAATATTAAGAAATCTTGACTTAATAATTAGAAATCTTGAATTAATATTAAGAAATTTTGACTTAAAGTTAAGAAATCTTGACTTAATAATTAGAAATCTTGAATTAATATTAAGAAATCTTGACCTAAAGTTAAGAAATCTTGACTTATTAATTAGAAATCTTGACTTTATATTTAGAAATCTTTACTTAAAGTTAAGAAATCTTGACTTAATAATTAGAAATCTTGACTTAATTTTAAGAAATCTTGACTAAACATTAAAAAATCTCGAATTTATATTTAGAAATTTAGTAAACTTTATTTTTTTTCTGCATTTTATTTCAATAATAAAGTGTTTGTTTACCTATCCATAGCAGTTTATGGAGGTTAATCAATATTTTATCCTCACTCTAAACACAGGTAACTGTTAATGACACAAAGACAAAGAAATGAAGATAGAAATATATTATTATTATCATAAATCTTAGTGTCTTGTTACTTGTGCTTCTTACATTTATTCAACCCAAAAACCTTTTTATTAAACAAAATAAAACCGGAGTAAAAAGTGTAAATTTATCTAAACTTGTAAGATTTGAGTGAGAAGCTCTGAGTTTTTGTTCGTTAGTGTTTTTTGTGTTTTCAGTAAAAAGTGAACAGATTTATTTATTTATTATTCTGACGTGTTTCACAGTTTTGCCTGAAGTGACATTTCGCTGACACACTCCCTGACCAGCCCCAGTGCATCCTGGGCCGTCCCCCACGCCAGCGTGACCCCCCACCCTCCGTGCCCGTAGTTATGAACCACCGGCACCTTCCTCCCCTGCAGCTGCACCACCTCCCTCTCCACCCGCGGGTTCTTCCTGCCCGGCCTCAGCCCCACCCACGTGCTGAGGACTTTGGCTTTTCGCAGCGACGGCTCCAGCTCGCCGCAGCGCTCCAGGATGCCTTTGGTGTCGCCGTCATCGGGCGTTAACCTCCAGTCGTCCTGCTGCCGCGTGCCGCCGATGGTGACGGAGTGAACGCCGGGGTACATGTAGGTCTTTCCGTCCGCGTCCCTGATGAAGTGCTTCAACCAGGGAGCCTCCACCTTCAGGACCTGACCTCGGATCGGATACACGCCGCCGTCGTGAACGAGCGTTTTGGCGCCGAGACCGGAGCAGTTTACGATGAGGTCATAGCTCGGGCTCAGCTCCTGGAGACTGTTCACCTTCCTCTTCTCCACCCGACCACCAGCTTTTCTTAATCTGTGCAGAAGAAACATTATTGGGTTTACTCTAAAAAAATACAGGCCAAAAAAAAAGTCGCCACTAACATTTTGTTTTGCCACCTTTAGCTTTGATTACTGCCACATTCTCTGCGTAAATGTTTCAATAATAATACATTTTATTTATAGAGCGCTTTTCTGAATACTCAAAGACGCTTCACAGACATTAAAAACATCAAATAAAACAATAATAAACAACAATAATAATAACTTATAACAATGAGAACAAGACAAAACAAAACCATGATTCATTTAAAAGCAGTTAGACATTAAAAACTCTTTTAAAAAGATGCGTTTTGAGGAGGGTTTTGAATGTGGATGGGTTTGGACAGGCTCGGATGTGTTGTGGTAAGGTGTTCCAGAGGGTGGGGGCAGCGACAGAGAAGGCTCTGTCCCCCCAGGTCCCCCAATAAGTTTCTGCACTGTCACAGATTTATTTCCAATCCAGTGTGGCATTAATTTTTCACCAAGATCTTGCACAAACTCTTCTCCAGAACATCCCAAAGATTCTCAATGAGGTTAAAGTCTGGACTCTGTTTGGGTCAATCTATGTGTGGAAAAGACGTCTCATGCTCCCTGTACCACTCGTTCACAATCCTGGCATCGTCATCTTGGATTTAGGGCTGGGTAATTAATCGTAAATTAGAAGGTTGGTGGTGTTAGAATCTACCCAGTTCTTTAGACGATCACCTCCCAAGAATCACGTGAAGAAGAACAGTTCCTCAGTTCAGAATTTATTCAGGTCACAGATAAAGTTTACAGCGCTGGTCTCTCCCCAAAGAGTGAGCCCCGATCTCCGGGGATATTGGACATTTATAACATTCATTGGCTACGCCTATACAGAGGTTGAGTTACCTAAACACCCGTATATTATTGGCCATCAACTATGACTGACACGGCTGTCTCAACCCACAGCTGGCGTCAGACTTTAGAGAGATGTGCTATCAAAGTGTGAGTGTTGGTAGAGCATGTAACTATGTGAAGGTTCTGACAGGTCAGATCCAAAAAGATCAACCTTGTGAATAATTAAGATGCCTAACATGCAGTGTAAGACTAAGTAAAATGCTCAGCTGAACTTGCAAGGTCTATCCAAGAGAATATAAATCAAAGAATAATACAACAGTGGTTTCTATGAAGTCAAATGAAATGTGTTTTTTCACAAGAAATACAACAAAAACACTGAGTCAGTTTGACCTTTTGTAGTTGGGCTGGATAATTAACCACAAATTAGATTAAATCACAATATGACCTGTTGCAATATTCTAATAGCAGACAGTGCAATATTTCTATAACCTGAAATGTGTCAAAATATCAGAAACATTTTTTGCAGTAGATGTTTTCTGTTCTACACCAGAGTTACTCAACCAAAGAGACAAACTGTTAAAAACTACCTTTACAAGAGAAACTATACAAGTGGTAAAAAGAGGCAAAAACAGTAAAAAGTAGCAATAATAGTTAGGTTGAGGTGGTAAAAACTGCCAAAAAAGTGACAAAAAATTAGCCTTTAAATTGGGGTCAAACTGGGAAATGCTCAAAAAGTAGCAAAAGTGGTTCAAAAGTGGCAAAAGGAGAAGTGAAAAGTGACTAAAATGGAAGAAAAGCGACAAATATTATTATTAAGAAATATTTTGTTAGCTCTATAACAGAGTTACTCAACCCTGCTTAACTTAAGACAAACCTTAAAAAACTACCTTTACAAAAGAAACGATCTAAGAGGGAAAAGCAGGAAAGAGTAGCAATAATAGTTAGTTTGAGGTGTTAAAATTGCCAAAAAGAAACAAAAATTGGCAAGAAAACTGGGAGAAAACCTGGAAATACTGGGGGAGAAAGCAAAAATGGACCAAAAGTGGCCAGAAAGGGAGTAAAAAGTTACTGAGATGGCCAAAAGCAAAAAAAAAATGCAAAAAAATTTTGCAGAATACTTGGGAAAAAGTCAGAAAGCAGCAAAAATGGGCAATTTATTTGGGATAAAACCTGGAAATACTCAATAAAGTAGCAAAAATGTCAAAGAAGAGTGAGTATTGACCAAAAAATGGTAAAAATATTTTAAGCAAACTTGGAAAAAAAGTCAGAAAGCATTAAAAAGGGTCCAAAAGTGACAAAAAAAAGTGGTAATAGTGACCAAAATCATCAAAAAAATGGCAAGAAAGTTGGGATAAAATTTGGAAAATAGTCAATTTGTTTGAAAAAATGGCCAAAAACAACAAAAATTGGTAAGAAAATTGGGATTTGACCTGGAAAATAGTGAGAAAGTTGCAAAAACTGGTCCAAAAGAAGCAAAAGAAGAAGTGAAAAGTGACTAAAATGGAAGAAAAGGTAGCAAGAAATATTTTGTTACCTCTACACCAGAGTTACTCAACCCTGCTTAACTTAAGACAAACATTAAAAAACTACCTTCACAAAAGAAACAATCTGAGTGGTAAAAAGAGGGAAAAGCAGAAAAGAGTAGCAATAATAGTTAGTTTGAGGTGGTAAAATTGCCAAAAAGAAACAAAAATTGGCAAAAAAAACTGGGATAAAACCTGGAAATACTGGGGGAAAAAGCAAAAATGGACCAAAAGTGGTCAGAAAGGGAGTGAAAAGTTACTGAGATGGACAAAAGCAACAAAAAAGGCAAAAAAAATTTGCAGAAAACTTGGGAAAAAGTCAGAAAGCAGCAAAAATGGGCAATTTATTTGGGATAAAACCTGGAAATACTCAATAAAGTAGCAAAAATGTCAAAGAAGAGTGAGTATTGACCAAAAAATGGTAAAAATATTTTAAGCAAACTTGGAAAAAAAGTCAGAAAGCATTAAAAAGGGTCCAAAAGTGACAAAAAAAAAGTGAAAAGTGGTAATGGTGACCAAACTCATCAAAAAAATGACTAGAAAGTTGGGATAAAATTTGTAAAACAGTCAATTTGTTTGAAAAAATGGCCAAAAACAACAAAAATTGGTAAGAAAATTGGGATTTGACCTGGAAAATAGTGAGAAGGTTGCAAAAACTGGTCGAAAAGAAGCAAAAGGAGAAGTGATAAGTGACTAAAATGGAAGAAAAGGTAGCAAGAAATATTTTGTTATCTCTACACCAGAGTTACTCAACCCTGCTTAACTTAAGACAAACATTAAAAAACTACCTTTACAAAAGAAACGATCTGAGTGGTAAAAAGAGGGAAAAGCAGAAAAGAGTAGCAATAATAGTTAGTTTGAGGTGGTAAAATTGCTAAAAAAGCAACAAAAATTTGCATTTAAATTGGGATAAAACCTGTAAATACTGGGGGGAAAAGCAAAAGTGGACCAAAAGTGGACAGAAAGGGAGTAAAAAGTTACTGAGATGGACAAAAGCAACAAAAAAAATTACAAACATTTTTCGAAGAAAACCTGGGAAAAAGTCAGAAAGCAGCAAAAATGGGCAATTAATTTGGGATGAAACCTGGAAATACTCAATAAACTAGCAAAAATGTCAAAGAAGAGTGAGTATTGACCAAAAAATGGCAAAAATATTTTAAGCAAACTTGGAAAAAAAAGTCAGAAAGCAGCAAAAATGGGTAATTTATTTGGGATAAAACCTGGAAATACTCAATAAAGTAGTAAAAATGTCAAAGAAGAGTGAGTATTGACTGAAATGACCAAGAAATGGCAAAAAATTATTTTAAGCAAACTTGGAAAAAAAAGTCAGAAAGCATCAAAAAGGGTCCAAAAGTGACCAAAAAAAAGTGAAAAGTGGTAATAATGACCAAACTCATCAAAAAAATGGCAAGAAAGTTGGGATAAAATTTGGAAAACAGTCAATTTGTTTGAAAAAATGGCCCAAAACAACGAAAATTGGTAAGAAAATTGGGATTTGACCTGGAAAATAGTGAGAAGGTTGCAAAAACTGGTCCAAAAGAAGCAAAAGGAGAAGTGATAAGTGACTAAAATGGAAGAAAAGGTAGCAAGAAATATTTTGTTACCTCTACACCAGAGTTACTCAACCCTGCTTAACTTTAGACAAACATTAAAAAACTACCTTTACAAAAGAAACGATCTGAGTGGTAAAAAGAGGGAAAAGCAGAAAAGAGTAGCAATAATAGTTAGTTTGAGGTGGTAAAATTGCTAAAAAAGCAACAAAAATTTGCAATTAAATTGGGAGAAAACCTGGAAATACTGGGGGGAAAAAGCAAAAATGGGCCAAAAGTGGCCAGAAAGGGAGTAAAAAGTTACTGAGATGGACAAAAGCAACAAAAAAGGCAAAAAAAAAAAAATTGCAGAAAAAGTCAGAAAGCAGCAAAATTGGTTCAAAAGTGGCAAAAAAAGAAGTGAAAAGTGGTAAAATTGACCAAAATCAGCAAGAAAGTTGGGATTAAATTTGTAAAATACTTAGTTTGTTTGTTTGGGCCAAAAGTGGTTTTTTAAAAAAAAGAGTGAAAAGTGTCAAAAATGGGGAAACAACAAAACTTAGTAAGAAAATTGGGATTGGACTTGGAAGATAGTGAGAAGGTATAAAATTATGCTCCAAAAGTGTAAAAAAAGAAGTGAAGAGTGACTTGAATGTCGAAAAATTAGTCCCAGGTGAAGTGGTTTTCTTAAAGCTGCACAGCTGTTCAGTCCCAATCCCTTGAAATGCTCTTACTTTCACGAATAAACATACTCCTGAGCTCTACTGTTGTTTTTCTTTGATTTAATTTTGCCAAACATTTACGTTGGACGGTTTAAAAACCCAGTTTTAGTCATTTCTGCATCAATTTCCTTAGATGTTTTCTCTGTTTGATGCCAATGATTTGACTCTTCTTAAACAGAAAAACATCTTTTCCATAACTTGTTTCCAGCTGAAAGATAATCACCAATGCAGTAATCATCCAATAGGAGACTTGTATCTGTTTTCTTAGTTAAATCCAGTCAGCAATTTTGTTTTTTGAGCCAGGCAGTGGAGAAAACAAGTGTTCAGCATCGTCCTGAAAGTTTAAAGTGGGGTCTCACCTTTTCTCGAGCCACGGCAGGTAATCCGAACATTCACACTTCACGGTGGTGAAGGCCTGACCAAACTTGTGACCTGGAAACCTTTTCATTTCCTCATCGCTCATGAACCGAAAACCAAACATACTCTCTGAGAAATGAGGCTTTTTATCGGCTAGAACTTCTTTAAAAATCTGCCACCTGGAGGAAAATAAAACACAAAAACAATCATTGCATGCAGAGATTTTTTTTTTTTTAACAGCAGTGAGTGAATTAAAGTGAATTATACCCGGAGCTCAGCATGACTCCAGCGTCTGGTGCATGTTCAGATCGAGCAATCGCCACCAGGTGATCGAAACTGTCTTTGAACCAGCGTCTTTGTCTTTCTAAGGGAATATCTGACAGAAAAGAAACACTTTCTCACCTTCAGCATGCAAAACTTACTGAACCAATGCATGAGAAAGAATGTGCAAGAATCCAAACCTGGAAACGTCCCTGGATACAGGATCCCAGCGGCTCCATCACTGGTGGTGTCTGGACTGAACTTCTCAGCCATGAGAGTGACGGAGCAGAAGGGAAGAGCTTCTGCGACGCTGACGGCCGTGGAGAAGCCGACCACGCCGGCTCCCACGACGGCAACCCGGAGTTTTTTCATCCTGAACGAGTCAGAGAGATGTGAGAAACTCTGCCTGAAAACTGCAGAACAACCTTTGATAAGACTGAAGCTTTAATCCACCGACAACCATTAACCTGACGGCACAGTCCAAGGATCAGTAACACAGAACTTCAGAGGAACCGCCTGTTACTGCAATCATGTTTCATAACACACATCGTAAACTCTCTCAATGTTGTAAACACTGATTCTCAAATTTAAGACATTTCCTTTTTCCTCATGGTTAGTAGTTGTGTGATCTATTGGCTCTTAATCAGTGTGTTTATGGGTCAATGACAAAAAGAGGGTCTAAAAACTTATTTTTAAAAAGTTCTTTGAAAGAGTAGATGACCAACATTTCAAAGTTTTTAGGTTCATTATTTTTTAGTATTTTTAATTTGAGCACCCAAAAATGTCAGGTGGTGCAACCAAATATATGAAAATATATTTATATGTTCCTGTTATTTTTTCTGTGTGAAATTATTGGCAAGTATCTCTCAAGTTTCTGTAGTGACTCATACATTTTCATTTTGTGTGTTTCATTTCTTTTATTTGTGAATAAGATAAATAATTTGATGATAAAATAACATTTCACATTATTACATTGGTTGTACCACCTGACATGGAAATTGTTCCAGTCACCAATGAAGTGAAAAAACCTTTTTTATCAGTATTTCAGAGAAATCTACAAACTTTTCCACTTGGTCACAAATGTCATTTGGGCTCCTCTGGCTGATGCAGTTTCCTGTTTCCTGTTTTATTCTCTTCACTTTAAAATAAAAGTCTAATGTTACGGNAGAATGTTTTATTTAAAAAGGTTCAAGCATAAAATAATGCCACTGTATTTTTAATTTCCATTTACAATAACTGACATTCAATTTTTAGAGTTTAATTACTGTGGATACTTGTCAGGACGGTTGCACCACCTGACATTTTGGGGGTTTGAGGAACCAAAACACAAAAAACATGTTATATTTTAATAGTTTAAAGATGTGTTCAAATAACACAGGTTTCATAGAATAAAGAAATACATGTGATGAAATACTCAATTCATGATGGAAGGAAATATTGCACTCAGACACAAAAAAAGAGACGTCACGTCATTGACCCGTGTATAAAAAAATCAGTGAGTTTCTGAGCTTCCGACAAACACTTGCATCTTTTACCCAGTGCTGCACTGACATTTCTAGATTCTGAGTCATTAGGAAAGCAAAGCAATTTATATAAAAGAGGAAAAGGCATATAAAAAGATATCCAAGGAACTGAGGATGCCAATAAGCAGAGTTCAAACTCTAATTAAGAAGTGGAAAATTAAATAAGTGCAATTAGCCCGATAAAGCTGTGCGTATCATATTTGATACATGAGTTCAAAGACCTCTATCTCATCAAAATGACGAATAATTTCTTTAAAAAACCTGTTAAAAATATTTTTTAAAAACATATTCTACCACTTTGAGGATTGCCAGCAAGAATAATATCAAAATAGTTACTTAAAAAATTGTTTATTGAATGAAATAATGCATATTTACTAAAAAAAAAAAAACTTTAATAAGATTGTTTGCAAAATTGCCCACTGTGTCAAATGTGATGTAAGAAATATATCATGAATGAAATGATAAAGCAATATTATTTGAGGATTTTATACAAATCAGTTCCAAGAATTTGAATTTTCTGACTATTTTTGATAGTTAGGGCTTTATAGGGTTAATTTATTAATTTTTACCTGTGGAAAAACAGGGGGCGTGGCCTTCAGGTAAGACAGGGAGGAGGATCAAACCTGTTTTTGAAATATATCACAAAGAAAAAATGTCAAAAACATATCACAAAATCCATTTAACTAAAATAATCACAAAGATACAGAAAGGTTTTGGTAAAGCAGTTAAAGAACTGTCGAAGCATTTTAATAAGCTTTAATGTGTAATAACATTTATGTGCAGGTAATTTGATTAATCTTGTTTAAAGTGTAAGTAAATAAAAGTAAATATGTTAAAGGTGAAGCTTTACCTGCCTGGAAACACGTCAGTTAGGAAGTGTCAGTCATCACTAACCTGTTAAATGAAAAGATCCACGAGTATTTGTGCAGGTTTGTTTTGGTTCTCTCAGCTCTGAATCTCGTCAGGATCAAAGCTCTCGCGAGAGTCTGAGCACACTCACGTCCTACTCTCGTCCAACGGCAGCAGCAGCAGACGGTAAGGTCCTTAAAGCTCACTATTTCAAAATACGACGCGGTTTTCTCTGAGAGTTCAAACCGCTGCGGTGATTTTAGACACAAAGTTATAAAGTTTAATTTTTCATGAAGCAGAATTTTTAGTCTAAGGCTTAAATCACGTTCTGTTAGCCTTGGCCTGCTACATGCTAACAGCGTTTGTATTGTTTCAGACCGTGAAGGTTAGCCTGCGTGCTAACGGTGATGCTAACAGGTCACAACCACAGACTTTATTATCTATCTATCTATCTATCTATCCATCTATCTATCTATCTATATATCTGTATATATATCTATATATCTGTATATAGATATATATAGATATATATACAGGCTTCAATCATATATACAGACTTTCATAATATGTATAGACTTTGATTATATATTAAGACTTGAATCATATATATTAAGACTTTAGTCATATATAAAGACTTAATTCATATGTAAAAATTATAATCATATATAAAGACTTTTATCATATCTAAAGATTTTAATCATATATAAAGACTTAGGTCAAATATATACAGACTTTAATCATTTTTACAGGCTTTAATCATATATAAAGACTTAAGTCATATATATATATATATATATATTAAGACTTTAATTATATATGTACAGACTTTATTGTCATATATAAAGACCTAATTCATATATACAGGCTTTAGTTATGTATATACAGACTTAAATCATATTTTTACAGAGATTATTATCGTATATACAGACTTTAATCATACATAAAGACTTTAGTCATAAATATATATCTATGTGTTTTTATATATATACATAT
This sequence comes from Thalassoma bifasciatum, assembly GCA_008086565.1. Taxonomy (NCBI): domain Eukaryota; kingdom Metazoa; phylum Chordata; class Actinopteri; order Labriformes; family Labridae; genus Thalassoma; species Thalassoma bifasciatum. Next base: position 14,653 of record RPOG01003586.1, on the reverse strand, counting down.
ATATGTGTGTGTATACACATATAAAAAGACTTTTTTCATATATTAAGACTAATCATACGTGTACAGACTTTATTGCAATACATAAAGACTTAAGTCATATATAAAAATTAATCATGTATAAAGACTTAAATTATATCTAAAGAATTTAATCATATACAAAGACTTTTATCATATCTAAAGATTTTAATCATATATTAAGACTTAGGTCAAATATATACAGACTTAAATCATTTATACAGGCTTCAATCATATGTGTACAGACTTTATTACCATATATAAAGACTTAAGTCATATATACAGGCTTTAGTTGTGTATATACAGACTTTAATCATATATTTACAGAGATTATTATCATATCTAGACTTTAATCATACATTAAGACTTTAGTCATGTATATATATGTATTTATATAAATATATGTATTTATATAAATATATTTATATATATATATATATATATATATATATATATATATATATATATATATATACACGTGTGTGTGTGTGTGTATATATACACACATATAAAAAGACTTTTATCATATATTAAGACCTTAATCATACGTGTACAGACTTTATTACCATATATAAAGACTTAAGTCATATATACAGGCTTTAGTTATGTATATACACAAACTTTAGTTATATATACAGACTTTTATCATATATATGCAAACTTTTATTTTATACATGCTTTAATTTTACACACAAACTTCATTATCATATCTATACAGACTTTATTATTATTTTCTTTCAGTCCTACACCAAAATCATAAACAACAAATATTCTCAGATCTTGTTCATGAAAATATGATTTTGTTTACTTTTGTATATTTTTGTTGTAAATTCCCTGTTTTACGTCTGATTTTAAAGTTTAAACTAAAACAGTTTGTGATGTTTTGGTTCTTTGTTTTCTCAGGTTTGTGTCGCTCGCTGTCATCATGTCTGAGGAGACGTGGTCCAGGCCTCCATCTGTCATGACCCTTCAGTCGTTTTCCCATAAACAGAACATCCTGAGCAGGTTCAGCGCGCTCAGAGACAAAGACCTGCTGTGTGACATCACTCTGGTGGTGGAGGAAAAGCACTTTAAGGCGCACAAAGCTCTTCTGGCGGCGAGCAGCGACTTCTTCTCGCTCATGTTCACCACAGAGGAGCAGAGTTCAGGTCAGTCCACCTACAGGATGGAGGGGATGGCGGCCGAGACGTTCGCAGCCGTTCTGGATTTCATCTACAGCGCTGAGGTGTCGGTGGAGGAGGCGGCGGCCGAGAGGCTCCTCGCCACGGCTCGACTCATGGAGGTCGGCGAACTCGTCACGGAGCTGGATGAGCTTTTATCCAAGGGGCACGAATCCAAGGATCTGTCAAAACGCAAAAGAGGGCGACCAAAGAAAAGCTCCGTCGCAGAACCTGAGGGGAGGAAAGATCCAGAGACAGACTGTGATGTAACAACAGACTCTCACGTAAAAGACGACGCCGATTATGACCCGGCGACGCAAAAGAGTCGACAGAGCAAACGTAAGATCAAACCACCTGTGAAATTTGAGAGTTACAAGGTGGGAAGTGACACTCAGGAGCAGAAAGAGCCGGGGAAGAGAGGAAGGAAGAGGAAATACCCCAACGTGGAGGCTCCGTGTGAGGAGTGTGGGAAAGTTTTCAAAAACCCGCTTTTTCTACAGATTCACCAAAGGACTCACACAGGTAACTGACGGGAAAGAAGAGGGTCTAAAAACTTATTTTTAAAAAGTTCTTTGAAAATGGACAAAAACATATTTCTGAGAGAAGAATTATGTTTTCTAACAGATTTCAGTAGTTGACCAACATTTCAAAGTTTTTAGGTTCATTATTTTTTAGTATTTTTAATTTGAGCACCCAAAAATGTCAGGTGGTGCAACCAAATATATGAAAATATATTTATATGTTCACAGAGACAGAACTTCAGAGGAACCGCCTGTTACTGCAATCATGTTACGTCCCTTTTTCTGTGTCCGAGTGCAATATTTCCTTCCATAATGAATTGAGTATTTCATCACATGTATTTCTTTATTCTATGAAACCTGTGTTATTTGAACACATCTTTAAACTATTAAAATATAACATGTTTTTTTGTGTTTTGGTTCCTCAAACCCCCAAAATGTCAGGTGGTGCAACCGTCCTGACAAGTATCCACAGTAATTAAACTCTAAAAATTGAATGTCAGTTATTGTAAATGGAAATTAAAAACACAGTGGCATTATTTTATGCTTGAATCTTTTTAAATAAAACATTCTTTGCAAATAAAAAGAATTTTAAAGCTGTTGAGAAATGTAAAAAACTTTTGTCCCGTAATTTTCACCTTGTCAAATGTCAGGGTGGTGCAACCGTAACATTAGACTTTTATTTCAAAGTGAAGAGAATAAAACAGGAAACAGGAAACTGCATCAGCCAGAGGAGCCCAAATGACATTTGTGACCAAGTGGAAAAGTTTGTAGATTTCTCTGAAATACTGATAAAAAAGGTTTTTTCACTTCATTGGTGACTGGAACAATTTCCATGTCAGGTGGTACAACCAATGTAATAATGTGAAATGTTATTTTAACATCAAATTATTTATCTTATTCACAAATAAAAGAAATGAAACACACAAAATGAAAATGTATGAGTCACTACAGANAACTTGTTTTCTTTCCACAGAGGTGAGAAACCGTATCACTGCAACATCTGCAACAAATCCTTCTCTGACCCCAGCGCCCGGCGCCGCCACGTGGCGTCTCACTCTGGGAAGAAACCGTTCACCTGCTCGTTCTGCAGCCTCTCCTTCACGCGCCTCGATAATCTGAAAACACACACCAAAACACACAACAAGGAACCGGCCGCTGCCACGGAAACAGCAGAAACTGAAGCTGCTGCTCCTCAGGAGGAGGTGAGGAACATCCTGCAACTGCAGCCGTACCAGCTCCCCTCCGCCGCCGCCGCCGCCGCCTCCTCGCAGCAGGAGATCCAGCTGGTCGTCACCGCCGACGTGGACAACATCAACTTTGTTCCGGATCAGAACCAGGAGATCAGCATCATCACCACAGAGGGGGAGACGCCAGAATCAGCTCATTCCAGACTCACGCTCCTCACACAGTCGGCCGGAAACATCCAGAACGTTGCTCTGGTCACGCAGGGCGGCGGCGGCGGCGTGGACCAGACCATCAGCATGCTGGAGCAGCCGGAGCAGATGCACGTCATCACGCTGAGTAAAGAAGCCATGGAGCATCTGCAGGCGCATCACGGGCCCCCGCAGCCGCTGCACATCGCACAGAGGCCGCTACAGCAGCTGCAGGTGATGCAGCAGCAGCCGCCGCCAACGACGACGGCGGCGAGGGAACAACACAACCAGGCCATTCACATCAGCAGCCAGAGCAGCCAGCCCATCTCCATCAGTCAGACCAGTCAACAGATCTCCAACCACCACATCCAGGGACAAACTTTCCAGATTCAGGCTGGAACTGTGAGCTACCTCTACACCACAGGGCTGCAGGAGAGCTGAGCACGGACGCCGTTAAAGGGGCGGAGTCAGGCTGAAACCACTACAGTTCAGCCCGTTAGTTTACAATATATGATTTTTCCGAGAATATGAATGATAACAAAAAGTTTTCTGTCACGCATGGTTTGTATAAAGACTACAAAAACTTCCAAAATGACGCCCAGTTCTTAACAGCGTGTATTTCCCCTTTAACATCAATGACAGCTTGAAGTCTTTTGTGCTCGTTGTGGATGAGGCTCTTTATTTTCTCTACATTCTTCTTGGCAAAAAGCCTCCAGTTCCTGTAAATTCTTGCTCTGTCTTGCATGAACTGCAGGTTTGAGGTCAGGAGACTGAGATGGCCACTCCAGAACCTTCACTTTATTCTGCTGTAGCCAATGTGAGGTTAAAGACTTCAAGCTGTCGTCGATGTTTGAGGGTACCCTGCTCAACCAAATGATGAAATTGTTGAAAACTACCTTTGCAAGAGAAACAATCAAAGTGGTGAAAAATGGCAAAAAAAAGCAAAAAGTAGCAATAACAACAATTTTAAGATGGTCAAAAATGGTCAAGAAGCAGCAAAAATTTGGAGAAAACTTGAGAAATACTCAGAAAGTAGCAAGAAATGGTCCAAAAGTGGTGAAAAATAGAGTGAAAAGTGACCAAAATAGCCCAAAAGCAGCAAAAATTGGCAAGAAAATTGGTCAGGAGACTGAGATGGCCACTCCAGAGCCTCCACTTTACTCTGCTGTAGCCAATGACAGGTCCACTTGCCCTTGTGTTTTGGATCATTGTCATGTGCGAACGTCCAAGTACGTCTCATGTGCAGCTTCTGGGCTGATGAGTGTAAATTTTCCTCCAGTATTTTCTGATAACATGCTGCATTCATCCTTCATTCATCAGTTTGGACCAAGTTTCCTGAGCCTTTGTAGCTCACACATCCCCAAAACATCAGTGATCCACCTCCGTGTTTCACAGTAGGAATGGTGGACCTTTCATCATAGGCCTTGATGACTCCTCTCCAAATGAAACAATGAAACAATGTTTATGGTTGTGGACAAAAAGTTCACTTTTGCTCTCATCACTCCAAATGACTTTGTTCCAGAAGTTTTGAGGCTTGTCTCTGTGCAGCCTATTTTTCCTCAAGTGCCTCCTTATTGTGCATCTTGAAACAGCCAGACCACATTCTTTCAGAGAGTCCTGTATTTCAGCTGAAGTTATTTGTGGGTTTTTCTTTGCATCCAGAATAATTTTCCTGGCAGTTGTAGCTGGAATGATATTTCATATTTTCTGAGAAAAGGCCAAAAAATCAGAAAAATTCTGCTGGAGGGGGTTTAAACTTTTAGGCACAACTGTATTATTTTACTTGTTACAAGCATCTCAGACACTATTTTTATCTTTAAATAACTTAAAATATAGAAAAACAAAAGTGTTTGCTTGTTCTTTTTCACACTGTACGACATAAACATTCAAAAACAAACTTTTTCTCCACAGTGTTTCCTTCAGGTTTTGATTTGTTCGAGTTGATTTTTTTTTCTTTTTATTCAAATTAAAAATAAAAAAATGAACTCTTGGGGTCCCAGATACCAGTGAATGTTAAATTAGGGGCTAAAAAGTTTAAGAATCGCTGCAATAAGTGACACATAAAATGATTTGGTTGTAATACAGCATGTTCCTCAAACTACCAACTGGATTTATGGTGTTTTTGGTTTTAAATTTCATTCAAAGTGGCATTAAAAAGGTCTCAAAAAGTCTTAAATTTGACTTGCTGTCCAGTTTTGTTTTCTTTTTATATTGGATTTTATATTGTTCCTTTGAGAAAGTGGGTGGATAAAAGCTACAGTAGCCCAAAGTGAGTGGCAGAAATCCAACAAAATAAAAACAAATATTAGTCAGCACTTTTCAGAGTTTAAAGTTGAACTTTAAAACGACTCCTCTGAGCCTCTAACTCTTTACGTTTGAGCCGTTTCTCTTCTCTGCAGCCAAGTCCTGAAGCGTGTCGTCGTCTGTGAAGCTGCCAAGCTGCAGAGTCGACCGCTGAGCGACTCGGCGTGAGCCCGAGTCAGAAATAGAACAGAGATGGAGTTTTACCTCTCGTCACGGCGAGGGGAAAAATACGACCTGTGATAGAATTTAACGCAGCGTCACAAAAAGTTATGAGGTTGTGGAGATGGTGACGGGTTTAATTTAACCTCTGAATCGCATGAGCAGGTCGCTGTAAAAGCCTGGAGTTTGATTTGTGAGCAGATTATAACTCCAGCTCTGAGAGATGGAGGTGAAACTGTGGTGAGTTCAGTTCCTGCTGAAAAACTTCTGACACTAAATCTACAGACTGACAGCGTTTATCAATAATAATAAGAATAATAATAATAATAAATCCAGGAGTAAAACATCAAGACAAATCAAACAACACAGGCAGGAAACGCTTCAAAAACTGAGTCAATACAGACTCTAATATACTGTTTATGGTGTTTAAAGGGATGGTTCAGCGTTTTTTTTAAAGTGGGATATAAGGTGGGGTTTTTAAAGTGGAGTATGTGGTACTTTTTATTTCTGTTGATGAAAGAGGTCAGTTGATAGAGTAGGAAACATGGTGAGAGTGAGAATTTGCTTCATGAGATACATAACCGAGATCACCAGACGACAGCTAATGCGGCGTCCTGAGGTACTGCTTTTAAAGTGGGGTATGAAGTGTCATTTTATTAAAGTGGGGTATAAAAGATTTTTTTTTTTTTTGCTTTTTTTCTTTTTAGAGAAGGGTGTGAGGCATATAAGTGTTTTCAAAATGGGGCATGAAGTTTATTTTATTTAAAGTGGGGTCTGATACATATTTTTAAAGTGGGGTATGAAGGTTATTTTAAGTGTGATATGAAGTATCATTTTATTAAAGTGGAGTATAAAGGGATTTTTTTTCTTATTTTTTAGAAAAGAGGGGTATAAGGCATATACATGTTTTCAAAGTTGGGCGTGAAGTTTTTTGTTTTAAAGTGGGGTTTGATATACATATTTTTAAAGTGGGGTATGGGTATGAAGTTTTTTTTATTACTTTTTGTTTATTTTAAGTGGGGTATGAAGTTTTTTTAAGTGGGTTATGAGAAACACACATACATACTTGTGTGTGTGTATTTTTTAAAGTGGGGTGTGAAGTTGAGTTTTTAAAGAGGGGTGTGAGATCCATACATATGATTTTTAATATGGGATTTGGTGTTTGTTTTTTTCTTTTAAAGTAGTGTATGAGGTAAGTTTCTTGTTAATAGTAATTTTATTACCCACAGGGAGTCTTTTAAGTCAGTTAGGCCCTTTCTGAATTTTTTTTATTTGTTTTTTTTTTTGCAAAACTAGCATTTACAGAATCGCACCGCTATTATTGGTTAGAGTCCGAAGCTGATGAACAGGCTCTGAACTTTGCAAACATCTTAACTTGTCAGGATGTTCATATACTCTTTTATAGTAAATCAAATAATCTTCATGGACTAAAGTTGAGCGTAGATAAGTTTTGACCCGTAAACTGAGCAAACGTTTGGAGTTTTAAACGTCGTTGTACCGTCTGTAGCCAGTAGGTGGAGCAGAGTAAACCTGTGTGTCACACCCTCCATATGGTTTATGTTACTTATTTTGATGAGTGTCTCATACAACACTCAAAAAACACTGAACTATCCCTTTAACATACCTGTCCTGGAGGTGGCTGCTTCCATGTCGTTCACCTGGTCCTGAAGTTTGATGACGTCATCTACACCTAAAGATACAAACCTTATTTTTAGCAGAGCATGGTTTTCAGAAAAGGATCATTTCAACAACAGTTTCACACCTTCATGAAGTCTGTGATGATTTCTGTATCGTGTTACTCTCCAAACTCAGATCATCCACTCACCTGTTGGAGCTCTTTGTTGGAGGTTCAGGTTCGTGCTGCTGCCTCCCTCCAGCTGCTCCTCTCTCTCTCTCTCTCTCTCTCTCTCCTCCACGTCCACCTTCATTTGTTCCAGACTCTGCACGCGATAACTGTGCAGCTCCTATCGACTCTGAGCCTCATGAACGAGCTGATGCTGAGCTTCACGCTGCTGCTCTGACTGAGCCACAACAGGAGTTTAGAGACAAAAAACCTCAGTTTGTTCACCTCTCAGGGTCTGACATTAAATCAGGGTTTTGAAATGTCAGCTCTCATCACCAAAAAAAGTTCACGTGAAGTTAAGTTTACAGGAAGTAAAGCTGTTTTAGTTTGTTGTTTGAATATGGATCTAAAAAAAAAAAAAAAAACAATCCTCCATACATGCTTTCTTATTGCATGGTATGGATAATGAATTATAAAAACTTCATCTTGCACAAATTATTAAGAAAAAAAGTACATGCCATGCAAAAAAAAGAACAACAGTAGGTTGAAGAGTTGCTCTCGTTTAACCCTTTTTCTTAGTCCAGAATACAAACGGGTCAATGAGGTGACGTCCCCTTTTTTGTGTCCGAGTGCAATGTTTCCTTCCATCATGAATTGAGTATTTCATCACATGTATTTCTTTATTCTATGAAACCTGTGTTATTTGAACACATCTTTAAACTATTAAAATATAACATGTTTTTTTGTGTTTTGGTTCCTCAAACCCCCAAAATGTCAGGTGGTGCAACCGTCCTGACAAGTATCCACAGTAATTAAACTCTAAAAATTGAATGTCAGTTATTGTAAATGGAAATTAAAAATACAGTGGCATTATTTTATGCTTGAACCTTTTTAAATAAAACATTCTTTGCAAATAAAAAGAATTTTAAAGGTGTTGAGAAATGTAAAAAACTTTTGTCCCGTAATTTTCACCTTGTCAAATGTCAGGGTGGTGCAACCGTAACATTAGACTTTTATTTTAAAGTGAAGAGAATAAAACAGGAAACAGGAAACTGCATCAGCCAGAGGAGCCCAAATGACATTTGTGACCAAGTGGAAAAGTTTGTAGATTTCTCTGAAATACTGATAAAAAAGGTTTTTT
>RPOG01003585.1:26266-60402 GCA_008086565.1 Thalassoma bifasciatum | reverse complement strand
ATAAAGTGAAGGTTCTGGAGTGGCCATCTCAGTCTCCTGACCTCAATATCATTGAGCCACTCTGGGGAGATCTCAAACCTGCAGTTCATGCAAGACAGAGCAAGAATTTACAGGAACTGGAGGCTTTTTGCCAAGAAGAATGGTCAGTTTTACCATCTGAGAAAATAAAGAGCCTCATCCACAACCAGCACAAAAGACTCTGAAATAAAAATTCTGCTGGGTTAAAGTTTTGAGCACAGTTTTAATGAAAAATATTTGCTTAAAGCATTTTTCACTGTGGTTAAATTGTATCAGCAGCCTCCAATAAAGTGCAAATACCCAAATAAGTCTGTGCTGAGGATCATCAGTCTGAAAACGTTCCTCTTTTGACTCCTCGTGTGTCTTTGTGCTGAGTTAAAGAATGCAATTAGTCGGAGGCTTCAGGATTTTAAATAGAGCAAATTGCAATCTATTAGAAATCTGCATTTCCCATTAAGAGCTTCAGCAGAACGATGTGAATGCTTCACACTTTGTTGAATTATTTTCTGTCTTTGGTGAAAACTCCATTATACCAAAACTCATTGGAGGTTTAATCAGAGAAAAGAGGAAGGAAGCGTCGTGATTTCATTAGCGGGAGGTCTCACTCCGCCACTAAAACACTCCTGTTTACTCTGCTTTTCTTTGTGAACGCATGAATCCCAGCGTTAATCAGGGCGCGGCGTGGAGAAGGAGACGGAGACGTTGGGAAGTGAAGATGATGATGAGGATGAATGGAACATCTGCAAACAATCACAGAGAGAGAGAGACAAAAAAACGACTCCTCGCTGCAGATAAAGATGTTTAAGGTGTGAAGTGAAGTTCACAGTTTTAGGGTGAAACGTTAAAGTATTGTTGCATTTCAGCTTGTGCATTAAACGTCGCTGCCTTCTCTTTTTCATTTTGAAGAAGTCTGACGTTGCTCATTGAGCCTTTAAAGATTCAAGAACAAACTTCAGGAGTCATTTTCATTCATTAACTAATCCAAACACTTAAACTGTTCTGATTCTACACTTCTCTCCTTTTCAGTCTGATTATTTGGGACTAAAGTGTTTTGTTTCTGCACCAGAAACAGTTCTGAAGGTGAAAAAAAAGGAGTGATGATTTGGACTGAACCTCCTCTGCACTCGACTGAACAACAACAACAACACAGGAGCTGAATGGAGAATGAGGAGCAGCCGAGCGCAGGATGATGTGTTGGTTCACATTATGACTCAAATGAAGCTTTGTTCCTCCTTCAGCTCGGCCGCTGTCGACGACTGCTGCTGCAGAGAAACTCACATCCCGTGGAAAGAGCTGCAGTCGGAGGCTGTGCATAAATTCATTACTGCTAATAAAAGTCTTCACAGAGAGGCTTGAGAGAAAAACTCCTGGTTGGTGTAAGAAGAGGATCTCTCCTAGTGATTTTTGATGCCACCAATTTTCTGTCCAATTCGATTTTATTGTTAAAAATTCAGGCTTAAGTCCACGATACCAATATGATACTGACACGACTCCGCACGCTTTTTTCCCTCAAACATCACTAACTGTCTTGGCTGTTTGTGCAGCTTAAAAGGCTCCATAAGTGACTCTGTTTGTGCTCATTTATTGTGTCTACAGATGGAGACTGACTGAGAAGTGTGTCTCTCTTCTGATGCATTTCATACTTTTGCATTCATTCATTCTGCTCTTACACATCCATAATTCCACGCTTAAGCATTCTGCTCTTATACATCCTGCACTTACACATTAGTTCGTTCTGTGCTGACACATTTTGTGGAAACACATTTACTCTGCACTTGTGCATTCATTCAATTTGCGCAATCATTCATTCCGTACTTACACATGCTGCACTTACACATTCTGAGCTTACACATTCATTTATTTTGGAACTGCGCATCCCACACTAGTGTATTTCACACTTTCACATTCACTCTAATGCATTCATTCATCCCACACTTGCACATTTCACACTTACACATTCTAAGCGTGCACATTTGCGCATTCATTCATTTTATGCAATCATTCTTTCCAGTTATGCATTTAAACACTTGCACATTCCTTCATTCTGTGCTTATGCATTCAGAACTTACACAATCTGAGTGTATGCATATTGCGCTTAAACACTTATCCGTCACATTTATGCATTCCACACTTACGCATTCCACACTTACGCATTCTGCACTCACACATTCTGAGCTTACTCATTTCGTGTTGATGCAATCGTTCATCACACAATCATACATTCCACACTTATGCATTTTACACTTATGCATTCGGCACTTATGCATTCTGCACTTACACATTCATTCATTCTGCACTTACACATTCACTCATTCTGCACTTACACATTCATTCATTCTGCACTTACACATTCACTCATTCTGCACTTGCACATTCATTCATTCTGCACCTACACATTCATTCATTCTGCACTTACACATTCATTCATTCTGCACCTACACATTCATTCATTCCGCACTTGCACATTCATTCATTCTGCACTTGCACATTCATTCATTCTGCACTTACACATTCATTCATTCTGCACCTACACATTCATTCATTCTGCACTTACACATTCACTCATTCTGCTCTTACACATTCATTCATCCTGCACTTACACATTCTGAGCTTACTCATTTCGTGTTGATGCAATTGTTTATCCCACAATCACGCATTCCACACTTATCTATTCTACACTTCAATACTTCTCTTCTTACCCAGGCGGAAGAAAAAGTAGTTCCCACCAACTCTGCATCATTTTTGACAATATCTCAATAGTTGAGTTACTTTCCTGTTCCTGTTGATGATCAATAAAACCCCAAATGACTGAAGTGTCAAAGTATTGAAAACAAAAAATGAAATTCAGGGCGAGAGAAACCTGTGAACCTTTTTTGACTGATAGAGAAGCAGGAGTGAACTTCACTGTTTGAGTTTGAGTCCTCTGGTGTGGTCTGAGTGTGTGTGTGTGTGTGAATGTGTGTGTGTTTAAGTGTGTGTGTGAGTGTGTGTGTGTCCCCAGCGTGTCTCCCTCCAGGCGCTCCTGTTTCCTCCCACAGAACAAAGACACGCAGGTCGACTGGAAGGAAACTCCAAGTTGCCTGTAGGTGTGAAAGTGTTTGTAGATCTGTGTGTGTGTGTGTGTGTGTGTGTGTGTGTGTGTGTTCGAGCGGCCTCCTCTCCAGCAGGGTAACCCCGCCTCTCACCAGGTGCATGCTGGGATCATCCCGGGGCCCCCCATGACCCAGTGTGAAGTGTGTGGGTCTGCACAGATGGAGGGTGAAGAAAAAACCTTCAGTCGCTTTGAGTCTGTTCATCCTGAGGAAATCTGCTTCAATCACTCCCTGAAAAAGAGTTTCATAAAACTCAAATCATTTATTCATCTGTTTTTCAAACAAATCAAATTTAAATCATTAATTTATTGGATTTTACTCATTTTTTTATTTTAAAATCAGCTGAGAAACAGTTTACAACAATTAAACTATTATTATCATAAGCGTCAAATACAATGTTGATAAATTTGTAAATGCTATTTTCTGGGAACTTTTTGGTTTTAATCACCATTTGTTTCTGCCAAAGTCATTTAAGCATTATGGGACCAGTTATTATTCGATATTATTTACCTTATTTATTGAATCAAAATCATTCTTTTCCAGATATTTAGAGAAATAGACTCCATTTAAACCAATAAATAAGTGCATATGAATCAATATTATCCAGATAATTAGTGAATACAAATGAATTCCACCTAATCAATTAGTAAATCTTGATCACTTTTTGCATATATTTGGTGTATCTTGATTACTTTTTACTAGATAACTTGTAAATGTTAGTCAGTTTTACCTGCAAAATCGATTTGGATTGACTCAACATTTGCTTTATTATTGTTGAATCCAGAATATTTCATTATTTTGTATTTGATAGTTTTGTGTAAATCTACTTAACTGAATCAAATGTTTTAAATCAAAGTTGAGGTGTGAATATCTATTCATTTATATCAAGAATCGCTTTGTTGGCTTAAGTTTTTGAAGTCGAGAACGGTCAAACTTTTCTAAGTGTTAGTTAACTTTCTGTTTGGACCTTCATGGCCACCGTACTGAGAGCAGTTTGAGTGAAACAGAGTCAGTAAAAGTTTAATAGATGTCTAGACTGAGACTAATAACAATGCTTATAGCTCAATACTATCTAATTCTCCTAATTCCTCCTAAAACGAACAAAAACATCTGTTAGTTTTGACGTCTTTATGTGTCTAAAGTTGGTTTAGTGAAAATATGAAGTTGTTTCCTTTAGCAGTTATTTCCAGTTCATGAAGAAGTGAGAATAAAATGGTGGCAGTAAAAGACTCCGTGGAGCCGGGGCAGCACACGATGTGATTAAGACAATTAGATCCACCTGTTCTCTAATGGCCCCTGAGTCGCCGGCGGTCCCTGTCACATAAACACCGAGTTATGAGAAGCTGCGGACCAATCAATCTCCTGCCGACTCTCACTCCAGGTCCCCGACTCTTCATAACCTGTCTGTGCGTCGGCTGATGGGCCTGTAAAGAAGAGCGGAGTCTCTGGGAAATATTCGCCCGGGTCAGAGCTGAGATTCACTCGCTCTGAAAACCATCCAAGAATGAAGCTGCGCAAAAAAAAAAAAAAAAAAATCCACTGATTGTTCTGGATTCTGCTCAGAAACAGCTGCAGGGAGGAGACGCCAGGAACAATTTTACACATCAGCTATTTCCAAACCAGTTTTATACCAGGTAATATTCACTAAATACAGATACTAAGCTCTGCAGAACCACATTATGTAATAATCTGACACATTTCATCATACAATCCTTAACCCTTTAAATCCTGACCTATCGAAAAACAGTCAGAAAATTCCATTTTTTTTGGAACTGAGATGTTTATTAACACTCTCAAGATTTCAAAGACCTCTATCTCATCAACATGATAAACAGTTTCTTCAAAAACCTGTTAAAAATATTTTTAGAAACATATTCTACCACCTCGAGGATTGTTACATTACTATAGTCAGCTGAAGTTTTATTTTGGTCCTTTTTAAAAATGTCTGCTCTCATGAAATCATCCACTCACATTTTCACGAAAATCATTGATTCTCGAGAAGTTTAAGAACGTATAACATAAAAATAGTTACTCTTTTATCGAAAGTAAGTGTTTTCTGCATGAAATGGATGCATATTTGCCAAAAAAACTTAAATAAATAGAAGAAATCTTTTGCAAAATTGCCCAGAGTGTCAAACGTGATACAGGAAATATATCATAAATGAAATAATAAAGCAACATTTTTTTGTCAATTTTGTTAAAAGGGCTAATAAACATCTCAGTTCCAAAACATTTGAATTTTCTGACTCTTTTTGATGGGTTGGGCTTTACAGGGTTAACCCTTTTTGTCTTTTAATTTCTTGTATTAACCCTTTAAGGACCAACCTATCAAAAAACAGTCAGAAAAATTCCAATTTTTTTTGGAACTGAGATGTTTATTAACACTCTCAAGGTAGATGTTTGCAGATTTGCAACATGAGTTCAAAGATAACAAAAAATTTATTTTAAAAACCTGTTAAAAATATGTTCGAAAACATATTCTACCACCTTGAGGATTGTTACATTACTATAGTCAGCTGAAGTTTTATTTTGGTCCTTTTTAAAAATGTCTGCTCTCACAAAATCTTCCACTCACATATTTTCAGGAAAATCATTTATTCTCGAGAAGTTGCAGCAAGAATAACATAAAAACAGTTATCAAAAATTAGTGTTTTCTGCATGAAATGGATGCATATTTGCCAAAAAAAAAAACTTGAATAAATAGAAAAATCTTTTGCAAAATTGCCCAGAGTGTCAAACGTGATACAAGAAATAAATTATGAATAAAATGATAAAAGGGTTAATAAACATCTGAGTTACAAAAAAATTGGAATTTTCTGACTATTTTTTGATGGGTTGGGCTTTACAGGGTTAACCCTTTTAACAAAATCCACAAAAATATTGCTTTATCATTTCATTCATGATGTATTTGTATCACATTTGACACACTGTGCAATTTTGCAAACTATATTATCTATTTTATAAAAGCTTTTTAGTAAACGTGCATTTATTTCATGCAGAAAACATTTCTTTAAAAAGTAAAAGCAACTACTTCGATGTTATTCTTGCTGCGACTTCTTGAGAAGCAGGATGATTTCATGAGATTTTGAAAAGGACAAAAATAAAACTTCAGCTGACTGTAGTGATATGACAATCATCAAGGTGGTAGAATATGTTTTTAAAAATATTTTTAACAGGTTTTAAAAGAAACTATTTATCATTTTGATGAGATAGAGGTCTTTGACTCATGTTGACAATCTGCACTGCTGCTTTGAGAGGGTTAATATCTTGTATTGAGACATTTTCTAGCAAAAATAAGGCAAAAAACTTGCTTGTATTTCAGTTTTTGCAGTGAGTGAGTGTGTGTGTGTGTTTCCCTCCTGTCTTGATTAGTTTCACCTGTGCCTTGTCTTCACACCTGTGTTTGATTACACTCTGTTTTCAGTCTCTCTCCTCTTTTTCTGTCTCTATCAGTTCAGTTTGTCTCCTTCTTCTGTTTCTGTTTGTTTGAGTATTTTTGGATTAAAGCCATAAAGTGGATATTTTTGCAGCTGGACCTCACACATCAAGAACAGTAAGTTTTAATTTTTCTATCTGAATAAAACGTTAAGATATTTCACATGATCCAGATGATTTTTAGTTTCATTGAACTGTCAGTGTTCCATGTTTGTGTGTTATTCCTCTGAGAGTTTGTAGCAGCTCTCCTCCACAAAAACAATCATCTGTTTGTCCCACAGCGTCAATAAAAGAGTCTGAAAGTCTGAGGTTGTTCCTCTTCTTCATGTGCTCTGTATGTCAGTGATGTCTGTACAATGAGAGAGAGAGAGACACTGAGGCAGGGCGGATCGAAGAGAAAGGAATTTACCGGATCAATGTTCAAATTAACAGGCTCAAAGAGGAGGCCGGTCCAAACGAGGCGGAGAAACCCGCAGGGACGAGGCGGTGAGGAGGGTCAAACACATGAAGGTAGGTTTCAGACCTGAGGAAGAGGAGGAGGAGGAGGGAGATTAAAGAGGGGGAAGGAAGGAGTGAAAGAGCTGTTAGGACTGAATCCCTCGTCTCCTGAACTGCAGGTGGAGTTTGAGGCTGATTCTTTACACAGAAATGTTCCTGTTTGTTTCTAAACTCTGTCAGACTTTTTCACACTCTCTGCACCGTGGACGTCAGGTCCTAAAGCTCAGTTTAAAGGGACTGTCGCTTATTTTATTCCCATTTTTGGTGGAGTGTTATGATTCACCTGCAAAAACTCTGTAACTGATAAGATTCATAAACAGTGAATACAAATATGAATAAACTTTCACAGTGACGACCACACTGCAAAAAGTGAAAACTATGCAAGTCCTATTTTTAGTAAAAAACGTCTGTTTATTCTTGATATGAGCCACATTCAACCAACAAGTCCAGAAAAATGTTTTATCAAAAGATATTCAAAGACAAAACTGACGTCTGGATTTCTCATAACAAGTCAAAATAAATTGCTAATAGGATGAGAAAAATTTGCTTGTCAAGTTTCTGGAAATTTGAGTTAAGTTTTGTTACAAGGAACTTTTTCTTACGCCATTGGCAGATTTTTTTTATTTTATTTTGTCATAATTCAGGCAAAAATTTGTTCTTAAAGGGAACCCCGACTGTAAGGACTAACAGGCATGAATCTGCTTAAATGTTTGTCTCAAACTAGAATTTGTTGTTAAAGACATAACAAATTGGTTTTTCTTTAAAAAAAAAATACAGTTTAAAACACAGTTTCTATCCTTCGGGCGCAGCCATTGTTTTACTGCAGCAATGCATTCTGGGTTGATGACATAGATTGGTTGCTTGGTGCCGAGCATCTGGATTTGGCCGTTTCCTCACTACTAGTCGCCGTAAGTCACGAGGTTTGAGGAGGGAAAAAAACATAATAATGCCACATGTGGCTGCTTTTGGGTGCACTTTTCAGTCCAAAGGAAACAAGGAGACTGATGTTAGTCTGCACAGCTTCCCAAAAGACAAGAAAAGAAGGAAGTTGGAAATGGCTTGTGGGCGTAAACAACTTCCCATGGAGCCGCGGCTATGTTCTGGCCACTTCTCCCCAGAAGCATTTGCTGCATTTAGCCGGCCCATGCTGATGAAAGAGCTGACAGGTGTGGGTCATTATAAACGGAGACGAAAGCCAAATGCTGTGCCGACTATTTTCCAACACAAACCCACAAAACTTCCTCTGGAAACCACTGAAGTCCGCTCCAGGACTTATATGATCCTGTATGAGATCCAGCCCGGTGCAACCATATGACATCACTACCCAGACGTTATTGCGGCGTAAACAACAATGGCGGCCTACAGGTGAAAATATTTTTTCAG
Organism: Thalassoma bifasciatum; assembly: GCA_008086565.1. Lineage (NCBI taxonomy): Eukaryota > Metazoa > Chordata > Actinopteri > Labriformes > Labridae > Thalassoma > Thalassoma bifasciatum. The sequence goes on along the minus strand of RPOG01003585.1, from coordinate 51,976 downwards.
ATTTTATACAAACTAAGATATTTTGAGAGATTTTATTATCGTTCTTATGTAGCTGGTAAAAACACTGATCATTTAGGAAAATGAAAAGGTGTTTTCCTGATCATAATCCACTATTTAAAATGAGATTATCAGCACCAGAATAGGTTTTTTTCCCAAAAGTTGACGTTTCTATGACAACACTGCACCTGCTGATGAAGTTTAACAGTGAAAAGAGAGATCTGTGTTTTTCTCTGCTTGAAATGGTTTCTTTGATTTATTTAAGTAGAAAAGTGGAAACAGGAACTGGGCTGTCTGAAAGAAAAGAGACAAGAGAAGAAAAATATAAACAGGAGAGAGATAGAGCACAGGCTAAAGACTAAATCAGGAGCTAAAGGCTAAAACAGTCTCTAATGTGTTTGTGCTAATGTTGATTCCTGTCCACATGCAGCAGTTATTCTGCAGTGATCTGTTCAAACCTGAGAGTCTATCAATAAAATGAAGAGCCAGGTTACGTTTGCTCTGCTTGGTGAGGTTGGAGTTGGTAGATGAGACCTGGTAGGACACAACCAGGATTCACTAACGTTAACGTACCTGACTGTGAGGATTCTTAAAGTTTAGTGAAGTAAACACTGAACTTTCTCAATGAGCTGTTTGTTTGTTTCACAGATGAGAAAAGGCTGAAATCAGATTAATTACAGATGTTTAATTCATTGTGTTGAAATTATTTGATCAGATACAATCAAACATCAGCTCTGCTTGATTCTGTTCCCACTCACAACGATCACAAACGTCTGAGGAGCTCGTGCGTAAATGAAAGTAAAGCAGAAGTTTTCAGGAGTCTTTGGAGTCGCTCTCTTTTCCCCATCGAGTTCTTTTCAAAGTGTGAAACATCATAAAACACTTCTTCCTCCTCTTCAGGCTCTCTGAGAGGCTGAAGAGACACTTCCTGTGTTTCATTAAACTAAAGAGGTTTTTCACCTTGACTTTGGGGCTCAGGAGCTCTTCACAGCTTTGTTTATCAGTAATTAATCCTAGAAAGAAAAGTTCAGTTAAAGTTTGTGGTATAGGAGGCAAAGTCAGCACAACAGGCCAACGTTTTCCACCTGACGGCTGTTTTCCTTTCGCCTGAGGCGTCACACAGGAGTGAAAGGATCATTAGACAGAAGTCAGAGATAGAATCTAAAGGAAACTCTGCACAAGACTCCAGTGAAAGAATTCTGCTTTTTGCACCAACATATCTGCATAAGGACGTGTGAATGAAAACAGCTGTTTGTCCTCAGTCTCCTGGAAAAGTCAATAAAATACAAAATACTTTGTCATTGCACGTCACAAGTACAGAGCAATAAAATCATATTTCAGTTTCATCCTGTCCAAGAAACATAAACGACAGTAACATAAAACAGGGGGAGGACAGGAGCAGGAGAGCCATCTTTACATCTTTCACCCAGTGCTGCACTGATAACACTGGATTCTGAGTCATGAGGAAAGAGAAAGAATTGCGGGAAAATGTAATGGAACTACATAAAACAGGAAAGGGATATAAAAAGATATCCAAGGAACTGAGGATGCCAATAAGCAGAGTTCAAACTCTAATGAAGAAGTGGAAAATGAGGGATTCTGTTGAAACCAAACCAACTAACATTTCAGCTACAACTGACAGGAAAATTGTTCTGGATGCAAAGAAAAACCCACAAATAACTTCAGCTGAAATACAGGACTCTCTGAAAGAATGTGGTCTGGCTGTTTCAAGATGCACAATAAGGAGGCACTTGAGGAAAAAACCCGACTTCTTTCTGTAAAGATGTGTTTACGGTGTTTCAAAGGACGAATGTTATGGCCAAACAGCACAGAGACAAGCCTCAAAACTTCTGGAACAAAGTCATTTGGAGTGATGAGAGCAAAAGTGAACTTTTTGTCCACAACCATAAACATTGTTCCATTTGGAGAGGAGTCAACAAGGCCTATGATGAAAGGTCCACTATTCCTACTGTGAAACACGGAGGTGGATCACTGATGTTTTGGGGATGTGTGAGCTACAAAGGCTCAGGAAACTTGGTCCAAACTGATGAATGAAGGATGAATGCAGCATGTTATCAGAAAATACTGGAGGAAAATTTACACTCATCAGCCCAGAAGCTGCACATGAGACGTACTTGGACGTTCACACATGACAATGATCCAAAACACAAGGNCTCAGCTCCACGTTGGGCTGAAGGATGGAAACTCTCCTCACACGCCGCCGCCGTCCTGTGACAGAGCTAACAAAGACAAATCCTCTGCCTTCACGTCTGCGAGCAGGAAGATGGATTAGAGCTGCAGCTTCGACTCACAGGTTTCCAGAGAGAGAAGCAGAACCTGCAGCGTCACACGGGAACAGAGTCGGACTCTTTGAGATGAACGTAATTAAAAAGCAGATAAATAACACTCCTCTGCTGTTTGCTGTAATTACTGGGCAGAACTTGGGGAATGGTGTGTGTGTGGAATAAAACTAAATGTATGAAAACTATTAAAGAAAGTTGCAGATGAAGCTCTGAGCTGCATGTTAAGGAGGGGAGAGCATTCTGCAGCATGCATCAATAAAAGGAAGAGGAAATACCCAAACACAGGCCCTGACGCCGCAGCGCTCGCTCTCATTAGCAGCAGTGACACTCAGAGCCGGGACTTCAGCCAACACCACCACGAGGAAGCAGCTAAATCCTTATTCCACTCAGCCGTGTCCACAGAAGACGCACGGACGACTCATTTACTTTTCATGTATTGTTGAGGTCACTGAGGAGCTGCACACCGACAGCTTGTGTTGCCGTCGTCACAGCTCAGAAACACCACTTTCCTTTTTATCGCTGGCGGCGGCGTCAGTGTCTGAGAAAGTGTAGGTGGACTCCGGCTCCAAACGTTGTGCTTGAGCAGCGTCTGCGTCGCCGTGGGGTAAATATGTGTTTGGAAAATGTAAGAGCAGAAACACTGAGCTGTTTGATCTTCTCCAATTTGCAGCTGAAAAACATTTTTCAGCTTCAGCTCAGTTAAGGACAAAGAAGATTTACTGAACGTTTCTCATCGAATGAAGACGCTGTTTAGAGAAACCACAAACTCCAGCGTCTGTGAACAGAGCTGAAGGATCTGGAAATCATCCGGTACCAAGATTTAGTCTCTTACATTTGGACGCTTAAGAAATATAACCTTGTTTCTGAAGTTTTTTAAGCTTTTTGTTTTGGCCTTTGGCCCTTATTTAAGGTTTTAGCTCCTGTTTGAGACTTTTGCTTAAGTTTGTGACTAAGTGTTAACTTTGTGTTTAAACCTTTAGCTCCTGTTTTGGTCTTTAACTCCTGTTTTAGCCTTAAGTTAGGATGACCATATTCTGTTTCTCTGAAAAGAGGACTCATCCCCCCATTTTTAGGGGTTTTGCATGGGTCAGGGGGCTTTCTGTGCTTCTAACTCAGATAAACAAATATTCTGAATTCCCCAGAAAAGAAAACTTTACCTGGATATGAGTCAATGACGTGACGTCCTTTTTTTTTGTGTCTGAGTGCAATATTTCCTTCGTGTTATTTGAACACATCTTTAAACTATTAAAATATAACATGTTTTTTTGTGTTTTGGTTCCTCAAACCCCCAAAATGTCAGGTGGTGCAACCGTCCTGACAAGTATCCACAGTAATTAAACTCTAAAAATTGAATGTCACTTATTGTAAATGGAAATTAAAAATACAGTGGCATTATTTTATGCTTGAACCTTTTGAAATTAAACTTTCTTTGCAAATAAAAAGAATTTTAAAGCTGTTGAGAAATGTACAAAACTTTTGTCCCGTAATTTTCACCTTGTCAAATGTCAGGGTGGTGCAACCGTAACATTAGACTTTTATTTTAAAGTGAAGAGAATAAAACAGGAAACAGGAAACTGCATCAGCCAGAGGAGCCCAAATGACATTTGTGACCAAGTGGAAAAGTTTGTAGATTTCTCTGAAATACTGATAAAAAAGGTTTTTTCACTTCATTGGTGACTGGAACAATTTCCATGTCAGGTGGTACAACCAATGTAATAATGTGAAATGTTATTTTAACATCAAATTATTTANTATTCACAAATAAAAGAAATGAAACACACAAAATGAAAATGTATGAGTCACTACAGACACTTGAGAGATACTTGCCAATAATTTCACACAGAAAAAATAACAGGAACATATAAATATATTTTCATATATTTGGTTGCACCACCTGACATTTTTGGGTGCTCAAATTAAAAATACTAAAAAATAATGAACCTAAAAACTTTGAAATGTTGGTCAACTACTGAAATCTGTTAGAAAACATAATTCTTCTCTCAGAAATATGTTTTTATCCATTTTCAAAGAACTTTTTAAAAATAAGTTTTTAGACCCTCTTTTTGTCATTGACCCAGGAACACAAGTATTCAGATGTTTAACAAAATAAAAAATTATCATCTCTCTTAAGTCTGACACTTACACCTTAGTTAGGAAAAGTGAGGTAGAGAACCATTCTTCAAGATAACCTCCCAATTATCAATTACGTAAAAATAGAAATAATGTCTCAAAATATTGAACAAAAAGAAAAAAGAGAGGTAGCCTATTCTTCAATGTTTTGTTGTGGTGATATGGGCTTGCAGATCGTTGGAACCATTATTAGCCACAGAGACATAAGTTCCAGCTTTGCAGACTGTACATTCTGCCTCCATTTGTCACGACCCGGACGTAAACAGGGGAACTTTTTTCACATTTCATCAGTGAAATGACATTTGCTTTTCTGCATTTTCTTTCTGTTGGAGTGTTCTCTGGCAGTGTGTCTACCTGCCTGTCAGCCTGAGTGAGTGAGTGAGTGTGGAGCCTCTGTACTGATCTGTGAATGAATGAATACATGTTCCGGGGTTCGGCTCAAACTCCACCTCTCAGAGCGTGTTTCTAAAGGAACCACTCAACGTGAATGATAAATACACTGGTTTGTGACGCGCTCAAGCTCAGGCAAGAACAAAAACCCGGACATTTGAAGGACTTTATAAACCCCGACCGGACAGGCTCTTAAAAGAGGACGTATGGTCACCGTACTTAAGTTGGTGTTTTAGCCATTTGTTTTTGCCTTTAGTCCCTGTTTGTCTCCAGCTTGTGCCTGAGCTTCAAACTCCTGTTGAAGACTTTAGCCTTTGTTTTAGCCTTTTGCTCATGTTTTAATAATAACAGAGATCAGGAAATTAGAGATGTGTGCTTATATTCAGTATATTTCTCTTGTTATTGTGTATTGAAGCTTGAAAATTAGCATTTTTTTCTAGTTTCAACACTTTGGACCACTTCCATTACCGCGCTCGTTTCTAGATTCAAACTTCTTCCATGAAGATTTGTAGTCACGTAACATTATTTTGCTGCATGGACAAAAAAATTGAGTAGTTTGGAGACATGTCGTGTTTTAATCTCATATTTAGGCTCCTCTTTTTTCGCCGTGTACCTGCAGAGGATAGAAAGTCATTTCTTTCCTCTGAGACAAGCAGGAAACTCAATAACTCTGGTATTATTCTTCGAGGGTCGTCACCTATTTTAGATGTAATAAATTTCATTAGACTTTCATACCTCAGCTGCCATGAATAGTGGATTCAGAATAACTCAGGGATGTTGATTAATCTCAGATAGCGGCTCACGGCGGCTCTGATGGAGGCTCTTATCTGTGTTTTAGTGCAGCTCGGTGACGCCGTGAGACCGTCAGACTGACCCACATTAATATGGACCCACATGTATGAGTCCAGAAATGACGACTTCTAAAACACAGAGAGAGAAATGATCTATTTGATTAAACCACTCAATGTGAAACTGAGCTGCTTCCTTTTCCCCTATAGAACAAGCTGTGACTTCACTGAAGCAGAATTAGGTTTAAACCTTCACATCTTTATCATCTCTGAGCATTTTTACTCCTGTATTTGTCAGACTGGTGTATTTACAGATGTTCTCGAAGCAGCTGAGGATCGATTCGTGTGCTAACATGTTCAGAGAAGCGTCTGCTTTGTTTTCATGAGCTTGTGTGTTCGTCTCTAACCTAATGAACCCATTAAAGTTTAACCAGGAGCAGACGCACATTTTCTGCCCTGTGAGACCTCTAAACAGTCCCAGGAAACAGGAGAGGTCGTTACACGCTTTATATTCATGCTCCAGCTCCAGCGCTGTGTCCGACATCTGTAACAGCCTGGGCTGAGGCGAGGTGAACGTTTGGTCTCAAAGTCTTATCGGGATTTCATCAGCGAGCGTCTGACTTATCACTGATTTAAATACGGATCAAAAGTCTCAGACAGCTCAGCAACAAAAGTGACACCAGGAACGATCAGAGACTCCATAATAAAAAAAAAAAGTACACTGCAAAAACGGAAATCTAAGCAAGTCATTCTGTCTTATTTGTAGTAAAAATTGTCTTATTGTTCTTAATTTGAGCCACATTCACCAGACCAGGTCATAAAAATGTCTTATTTCAAGTTTTCTAAAGACAAAAATGAGGTGGAAATTGCTTGTAACAAGCCAAAGAAAACCTTCTTTTTTGTGCTTTATTTTGGACATTTGCAATTAACAAAAGAAAATAATCTGAAGATAAATGAATAAATAAACATCAACAAAACAATTCAATCAGTTCAGTCAAATCAACATTCATAATTTAAGTCCAATGAAACAATGAGCTTTGAATAATGTCTTGATACAAGAAAGTTTTTCTTACATCATTGGCAGATTTCTTTTTTTTCCTTATTCAAGTAATTAAGACGTCATTTTTATCTGTATCTTCTCAAGATCAGAGTGTTTGTCTGGTGCATTTTTTATTTCTTCTTGCTATTTAGGAGCATTAAGACCAAGTATGTATAAAAACTCAACTTGGTTTTTGCACAGGAAGTTATGTTTGTCGTGTAGTTTCTGGTTGTACACTGCAAAAATGGAAATCTAATAAAGTCATTCTGTCTTATTTATAGTAAAAATTTTCTTATTGTTCTTAATTTGAGCCACATTTAATAGACCAGGTCATAAAAATGTCTTACTTCAAGTTTTTTAAAGACAAAAATGAGGTGGAAATTGCTTGTAACAAGCCAAAGAAAACCTTATTTTTTGTGCTTTATTTTGGACATTAGCAATTAACAAAAGAAAATAATCTGAAGATAAATGAATAAATAAACATCAACAAAACAATTCAATCAGTTCAGTCAAATCAACATTCATAATTTAAGTCCAATGAAACAATGAGCTTTGAATAATGTCTTGATACAAGAAAGTTTTTCTTACATCATTGGCAGATTTCTTTTTTTTCCTTATTCAAGTAATTAAGACGTCATTTTTATCTTTATCTTCTCAAGATCAGAGTGTTTGTCTGGTGCATTTTTTATTTCTTCTTGCTATTTAGGAGCATTAAGACCAAGTATGTATAAAAACTCAACTTGGTTTTTGTACAGGAAGTTATGTTTGTCATGTAGTTTCTGGTTGTACACTGCAAAAACTGAAATCTAAGCAAGTCATTCTGTCTTATTTGTAGTAAAAATTGTCTTATTGTTCTTAATTTGATCCACATTCACCAGACCAGGTCATAAAAATGTCTTATTTCAAGTTTTTAAAGACAAAAATGAGGTGTAAATTGCTTGTAACAAGTCAAAAAAATCAGCCAATGGGATAAGACGAATTCACCCGGGAAGTTTCTTGAAATTAGAAAGATGTCTTAAAACAAGAATCTTTTATCTTATCCCATTGGCAGAGTTTTTTTTACTTGTTACAAGCAACTGATGCCTCATTTTTGTCTTTAAAAAACTTGAAATGAGACATTTGTATGACCTTGTCTAGTAAATGTGGCTCAAATCAAGAATAGTAAGACAGATTTTATTAAAAATAAGAAATAAGGACTTGCTTAGATCTCAGTGTCCTCTTTTTAGTCAGCTTTGCTCTCTTTGTGGAAAGGTTCAACAAACATCATGAAATTGTGAAACAAAAAAACCCTGAGAATACTTAATTTAACTAATCAGTAGAAAATTTGCTGTGTTCGTTGAATCAAACTTCAACAAAGACGTTGAAAAAAACAGATAAAACATTTTCTCTTTGCATCATTTTATACTTTCTTTAACCCCTACTTTTGGTTTTCGTCTTACAATCATGGATAAAATGTGGAATTGTTCATAGTTTTTGATTTTGGGACACATTTCATGTCACTGCGAAGATGTCTTTCTACATGAAACTTTTTTCTTATTATGAATTATTTTAATGGAACTGAGAACACATAATTATATAAAGCTATAAGTGTTGAAAAAAACTTGAAATAAGACATTTTTATGACCTTGTCTAGTAAATGTGGCTCAAATCAAGAATAATAAGACAAATTTGACTAAAAATAAGACATAATGACTTGCTTAGATTTCAGTTTTTGCAGTGCAGTCTCCATGACGACGTGACCCGTCTGTTTCTGGAACTGAGTTTTGAACGTAGACATAAAATACATAGATGCTTCATTGACTGACACTGGAGCAAACATGTCAGTGTGGTCACCTCTCCAATTTTTCTCAGGGTTTGTTTTTTTACAAACAACAGAGATGGAGCTGTAGTTTCTCATAAAAGAAGGGCGACGATAATTTAATCCCCTTAAATAAAGTTTACTCCCTCCATCTGTGAGATCCTACAAAAATACCCAAAGATCCTCAAAGACGACAAAGTAGCTTCATAACACAAACATCTATTTAAAACACAATTTTACTGTTTGAAGGAACATTTCAATAACCTCAACATAATTAATGTTTGAAGCCATTTTTCCTTATGTAAATGAAATAAAAATTAAAAACTTGCATTGTACAAAGTCAGTCGGAGTTTGAGACATGTCATTTCAACTTTTTGTCTAAAATTGTTTTATTTTGTTGACTCATCTCAAATGTTTACCTTATCTTGAGCAAAATGTTGACTATGATTCTGAAATACTTGATCATTTATTCCAAAATTTTGACTTTTCGATCGCATAAAAATGACTTTTTTCTTCCTATTTTGACCGTTCACTGTTATTTTAACTGGCTTTGCTGAGATTTCTTTTTCTTTTTTTTGCACATTAAGTCAACATGTTATGACAACAAGTCCAACTTTTAAGGTAGAGTCAAAATTTTAACAATTTTCTCATATTTTTGATTTTTTTATATCAGAATTGTGTCAAGAAATTTTGACTATTCACATAATTTGGACTTTTTAGCTCAGAATTTGTCATTTTACCCCATAACTTTCACATTTTATGTCTACATTTCTTTTTTTTAATCTCAATATTTGACCAAAGTATTGACTTTTAGCGCTAAATTTGACTCAATACAAGCCAAAAAATCTCAACACCAGTCATGACCATAAGGAAAAGAGGGAAACTGTGGTATATTTACAGCTGGTTTGTTAAAGTGCATTTTAAAATAATGTCAGTATCTCAGTGCAGATTTGCTTTATTGTAAATATCTTTGGTCTGTGATGGGTAAAAACATCTGGTTTTAGTCTCTAAGTTTGAAAACTCTCTGATTGAGCCTCAGTGTTTGTGGTGTGTGAGGATTTCTGTTTGTATGCACGTCTCTTTCTGCAGCTGAGAACATAATTAAATGAAAAAACGGCCGTCATCAGTTTGCACCCGCTCTGCAGGAAGCTCGTACACAGATCAGTGTTACCCAGCAGGACGCCGACGAGGCGGTCAGAGCGTTTACGACTTTATAACGACAGAACATTAGACACAGAAAGAGCTGCTTTCAAACAGCCTGAGCTTCAGTTTTTATCCACAGTCAGAGTCTGAGAGGATTGATGTAGAAGAACTGAGGAGGAATTAAAATTCAGGGACAGATTTTCTTCTGAAAGTTACTGATGATCATTGATGGACTTGTTCCTGTGAAAGAAAGAAAGCTCTGAGTGTCTCCAGCGTTATGAAGGAGCGAGGCCCTTAACGGTGGAGGATGAATGATGTTTGCTCTCTCGCTCTGACACTTTTAAAGATTTGCAGTCGTTACCTGTCTGACACGAACGAGCGGAGGCAGCAGACGCCGCTCACTTGTCTTTTTACTGACTCTGATCTGTTCCTCACGCTCACTCTGTGGTCTCCTCCATGTTTCCCTCGTGGCCCCGCTCGAACGGTGGCTCTAATAAAGGCTGTGTGTGTGTGTGTGTGTGTGTGTGTGTGTGTGTGTGTGTGTGTGTGTGTGTGTGTGTGTGTGAGTGGAATAAACTCTTTAAATGTTCCTGATGAAATGATGAGCCTGTTTCTCTGATGTTTGACCGTGGAGCTGAAATTACAAAAAGGTTTGAGAGGGTGACTTCAGGTCAACACTTTACGGATAAAACAGATTTTTTAAAAAAAGATAAAACCCAGACTGAGCAGACTGAGAAAATAACTCTCTCTCTTTAACCCTCCTCCTGTGTGAGCTTTCTGTTACCTTCCCCTGCGTCTTAAATAAGCTTTAAAATACACTAAAAACAAAACATATGATCGAGTTTTTTTGTTATCTCTTGGTTTCCTTGTAAGGCTTCCTGATCCATGAAAATATTGGGTTTCATATTTTTGGTGTGGGTCTCAGGGCCCAATGTTTAGCAGTAAACCTCTTGATTTCAATAAAAAGCAGAAAAAATAACCTAAAGAGAATCCTATAAATAAACCAAAGGTTTTTGTGTTACCTGACTATTATTGAGGGGTATAGAACACATCTCTGAAATAAATTTGCTCGATTTATTTTTTCATTTTAAAATCAGCAACTATAGTAACATCTATGGTGTTAGGGTCAGTTTGACCCATACATATATTTTTCAAAAAAATGCAAAAATATATATTTTGCCAGCAATAGAACTTTAATATAAACACGTAGAAACACAGAACAGGTCATAAAACAAAATATTGATTTGTGAGTGTGCATGTTTTTAGATGCATGTGTGGAAAAAAGTTAGACTTTTTGTGTTTTCTTTGCAGAGATACTTTTTGCATTGGAAACACAAATGAGTGAAGCTCACATGATTGGGAGAGGAGGTGTCTGTCATTGTGATGGCTGACAGTGCACTTATGATTTCAATTTTGGCTCTAAATATTGGTTTATAATCTTATTTTTATAACCGGGTCAAAACCAGCTTTAACACTACAAGCAACACAATTTCAATCAGGGCATTTTATAATGTTGAGATTTTTTTTTTTTTTTTAATAATTTTGTTGGAATCAACGTTCCTGACAAAGTCAAGAAGCCTTGATGCAGTAAACAATTTTAAGTGATTCTTTTATGCATTTAAAAACTAAAACAGTCAGTGGCGACCCTAACACAAGAGGAAGGGTAAATATAAATAGACTCATTATTGGTTTGTACAGTAAGAAAATATCAATTCATTCTGCTCGTATGGATGGATCTCCTCCCTGCAGCTTTGTTCGCTTATTTTATTCCCATTTTTGGTGGAGTGTTATTATTCACCTGCAAAAACTCTGAAACTGATAAGATTTATAAACAGTGAATACAAATATGAATAAACTTTCACGGTGACGACCACACTGCAAAAAGTGAAAACTATGCAAGTCCTATTTTTAGTAAAAACCGTCTGTTTATTCTTGATATGAGCCACATTCAACCAACAAGTCCAGAAAAATGTTTTATCAAAAGATATTCAAAGACAAAACTGACGTCTGGATTTCTCATAACGAGACAAAATAAATTGCAAATAGGATAAGAAAAATTTGCTTGTTAAGATTTGTTACAAGGAACTTTTTCTTACGCCATTGGCAGATATTTTTTCTTAATTTGTCATAATTCAGGCAAAAATTTGTTCTTAAAGTGAACCCGACTGTAAGAACTAACAGGCATGAATCTGCTTAAATGTTTGTCTCAAACTAGAATTTGTTGTTTAAAGACATAACTAATTGGTTTTTCTTTAAAAAAAAAAATACAGTTAAAAACACAGTTTCTATCCTTCAGCCATTGTTTTACTGCAGCAATGCATTCTGGGTTGATGATGTAGATTGGTTGCTTGGTGCCGAGCATCTGGATTTGGCCGTTTACTCACTACTAGTCGCTGTAAGTCACTAGGTTTTGTTATATTATTCCTTGATTTATAATCTCCTAGATAGACCTTGCAAGTTCAGCTGAGCATTCTATTTAGTCTTACGCTGCACGTTAGACATCTTAATTATTCACAAGGTTGATATGAATTGTAGACAGATAGCTCGGTATTTTGTTTAGTGTTACACAGTCTGTTAGACATCTCAATCATCCTCAAGGTTGATATGATAGCTGTGGCTCCAGCTTTGGTGTATGACCTCTCAGAACCTTCATATAGTTACATGCTCTACCAACACTCACACACTTTGATAGTACATACCTCTAAAGTCTGACGCCAGCTGTGGGTTGAGACAGACGTGTCAGTCATAGTTAATGACCAATAATATACAGGTGTTTAGGTAACTCAACCTCTGTATAGGCGTAGTCAATGATCGTATAAAGAACTGGGTAATTTCTAACAGTTTGAGGAGGGAAAAAACCATAATAATGCCACATGTGGCTGCTTTTGGGTGCACTTTTCAGTCCAAAGGAAACAAGGAGACTGATGTTAGTCTGCACAGCTTCCCAAAAGACAAGAAAAGAAGGAAGTTGTGGGAAATCTCTTGTGGGCGTAAACAACTTCCCATGGAGCCGCGGCTATGTTCTGGCCACTTCTCCCCAGAAGCATTTGCTGCATTTAGCCGGCCCATGCTGATGAAAGAGCTGACAGGTGTGGGTCATTATAAACGGAGACTAAAGCCAAATGCTGTGCCGACTATTTTCCAACACAAACCCACAAAACTTCCTCTGGAAACCACTGAAGTCCGCTCCAGGACTTATATGATCCTGTATGAGATCCAGCCCGGTGCAACCATATGACGTCACTACCCAGACTTTATTGCGGCGTAAACAACTAAAAATATTTGTTCAAATTTTATACAAACTAAGATATTTTGAGAGATTTTATTATGGTTCTTATGTAGCTGGTAAAAACACTGATCATTTAGGAAAATGACGTTCTGGTAGCCAGGGGAACTTTTAAGAGACTAAGGATATTTTCACACCTGAAAATCTGGACCAAGGTTCGTGTTTTGTTGCGTTGTTTACATTTGGTTCAGTCTACAGTTTCACGCTGTCATTATTGCAACAGACCTATGTTTTTTTATGAGTATTGTTGATGTTTTAAATTTTAGCCCGCTGTGTTTTTGAGTTTGACACTCCTGTGTTAAGAAATCAAAAGCGTTCGACAATGAGTTAATATCTTCTAAAATGCTGCATTAGAAAAAATGACTGATGCATTTCCAAAAAATCATTGGTTGTGTTTGTGACTTCCTGTTCTTTCTGAGTTTTCTGAGTAATTTTAAATAGAATAAAATGCTCAGACTCTGCCTCCTCTGTCTCAGCAGGTCAGTTTTCTTGTGTTATTCAAATGTTTAAATTATGTCTGTTTCCTCCTGAAGTCTGCCTCATGGTGACTTCATGTGTTCGTAGCTCCTCATATCATTATGCAGGTTGTAAACGTGCGTCTCAGCTGTGGTTGTTTTGTTCCCGCGCTGAGCTGTTGGCGCCATCACGATGGTTGATCCCATTAATCTTCCTGAGCGCGGTAATGAATGCAGCTCCTCCGTCTGTAGGCGCTGATGTTTAAGTAATTAGCAGGAGAATTCACCTAAAGGTTTGCTCATTACAGTCATGATATCGAGTGCGTTGGACCTCCTACGTTTCAGGCTTCACCAGCGCTGACACTTGGCATTTGGTGGCGGCGACACATTCGGGATCCGCGGGGAGTTCAGGTGTTTGAGGGCCGCCGCCGTGGTCAGCGCGGCGCAGAAATGGCTCCAGGCTTTTGTCACACGCTGATCTGTTGTGGAAAGTGGGAACTTGCAGAGGTGGGAAGGTGACAACCACTGTGACTAGGTTCAAACCCAGAGTTTGAGCATGAATTAATGCCACTGTGCTGCAGGGAATATCAGAGAAATGGTTTTCATAAGGGCTGAAAAGGTCAGGGCAGAAAAAAAAAGAGCAGGCGTTGTGAGCTGGAGACAGGAGCGGTCGTTTCCTCAAAGACACTTAAAGACTGTGTCAACCTACTGACGGTAAATATGAACCGATTGGCACATGTGAAATGACTCCTGTGTAACTCAGGAGTGGAAAGGTCCTGGGAAATGAAAAATGTGGTGTTGAAGCAGCCGGAGGCGGCGAAGGTTTTGTTCTTCTGTCCAACATCGAGCTCACCTCAAAAACAAAAACTCATGTTTTCACACGACGACTGAAGACGAAGAAAAGTGTCTCCTCTTTAGTTTAAAGCCCTAAAATTCAACTGAGCTTCACTTTTTCTGCATCTGTTTGCATTTCTTTACTCGTCAGACGACCTGTGATTAAGAAAAGAACTAAAACCACATAAAAGAAGAGTTTTAATGAGGCAGGGCAGTTTTAGATATCAGTGAGGCTCTGTTCCCTCAGACATGAAAACATTTAGAGTTCACCAGTGGAAAAATCATATTATCCTTTATTTTATGTTTCCTTTGCTGCAATTGTGATTTTTTTTTTGTGCAATTATTTATAGTTTTCCATCTTCTCTGTTTTTAAACAAACTCATTGTAGAACATGAACAGTTACATTAATTACAGCACAACAACAACAACCCACTACCACTACAACTGGGACTGATTTTTACACATTTAACCACTTTTACCTTCTTTTTTATCACTTTTAAGATATTTTTTTGATACCTCCTAACTATTTTCCAGATTCAATCCCAATTTTCTTGCCCATTTTTATCATATTTTTTGCAACTAAATGACTATTTTCCAAGTTTAATCCCAGTTTTCTTGCCATTAATGTTGACTTTGCCCATTTTTTTACCACTTTTCAGTTTTTTTGTGATTTTCTTTCACCATTTTTGCAACTTTCTGAACTTTTTTTAGTTTCCCTCCACAATTTTCTTGCTAATTTCTGTTGCGTTACGGCCATTTAAGTCACTTTTTATTCTTCTTTGCTGCTTTTTGAGTATTGAATGCCATTTTTTGTTGCTTTTTGGGCAATTTTTACCACCTCAAATGAAGTTTTATTGCTTCTCTGGTATTTTTGCCTCTTTTCTCCACTTGTATAGTTTCTTTTGTAAAGGTAGTTTTTAACTGTTTGTCTCTTTTGTTGAGTAACTCTGGTGTAGAACAGAAAACATCAACTGCAAAAACTGTAGCTGATATTTTGACACATTTAAAGAAATATTTCACTGTCTGAGATTAGAATAATGCAACAGGTTAGATTGTGATTTAATCTAATTTGTGATTAACTACCCAGCTCTAGTTTTCTGTTAAACAAATTAATCCTGTGTTTTTCATCATCTAACAAATGATGAATCTCTGTTTCGTATGATTAAAAAAAGGAAATTGCAGCAGCAGCTTGTCGTTAATGACATCAGCCCTCCAGCCGCGGTTTCAGACACGTTTAATTACAATATAGACTCAGACTGTTGTTCCTGATGGTGTCGTCTGCCTCCGAAGGTCATTAGAGAAAATCTCCAGTTGAAAAGAGTCTCGTTTCTAAGCTTTGAAAAGCCTCTATCTTCTTTATTCAGCTGTAACATTTAACACACGGACTTTAAAAGCTTCATAATGAACATTTACAGGTCCATGAGTGTGTGGTTTTATACACATGAGCATCCAATGAGACGTCAATAAGTCATTTTACTTGTTTGTATCAGCACAAACACACTTCCACACTTACACTTTCGCAGTCAAATTTCAAAGTCCCAGACAAAGAGGAGAAAGACCTGCAACTAGGCGGCCCAATAAAACCACAAAGTAAAACATTTGTCCAGGCTCCAACCGCTTACAATTGTCCAATAACTAAGCAACCCGACGTATACCGTCAGAACCATGTAAGGTGGTGCAAAAAAAACCCACCAGTTTGTGAAGTAATGAACAGAAGTGTTTGTTTATTTACCACAGAGCTGCAACATCGATGGCAATTTATCTGAAATATCAAGAGCTACTTTTTCATCTCTGCAGCCCGGTCAGACGGTGAAGCAATCACAAGTGAATACCAAATCAGAGAGGAGGGTTAAACAGGCTTTTTAGAGAGAGGAGTGATGCTCTTCATCTCTTCTTATGTTGAGAGCGTCTGGAGCAGAAAGACTTTTCTGTCCAATCAAAGCAGGAGACAAATGTTAGTGTGAAAATTTAAATAAAACAGAATAAAATGATTTACAAATCCTGTCTACACTATATTCAAGACAAGATATTTATGATTAGGTATAAAAGGAGCGTCCCCAAAAGGCTCAGTCCTTCACAAGCAAAGATGGAGCCAGGTTCATCACTTTGTCAACAACTGCGTGAGCAAATAGTCCAACAGTTTAACAACAATGTTTCTCAACTTTGTCCAACTGCAGGAATTGATGGATTTCATCATCTACAGACCATAATATCATCAAAAGATTCAGAGAATCTGGAGAAATCTCTGCACGTAAGCAACAAGGCCTGAAATTTCCCCCTGTGGGACTAATAAAGGTTTATCTTATCTTAAAACCAACATTGAATAGCCGTGACCTTTGGCCCCTCAGGCGGCGCTGCATTAAAAACCCACATCATTGTGTAAAGGATATTAGCACGTGGGCTCAGGAACACTTCAGAAAACCATTGTCAGTTAACACAGTTCATCACTACATCTACAAGTGACAGTTCAAACTCTACCATGCAAAGACAAAGTCACACATCAACAACACACACAAACTGCTCCTGTCACAACAGTGTGGCTCCGTAGTAGAAGAGTGCAGCAACTAAGTGTTATTAAAAGGAAAGCTGATGTGAAACAGTGGGAAACATGAACCTATCACAGCTTTTTAGGAACGTGCTTCAGCATCAAATTCAAAATGAGTGAATATTTGCAAAAACAAACAGTTAAGTTTATCAGTTTAAACATAAAATATCTTGTCTTTGTAGTGTTTTCAATTGAATTTAGGTTGAACGGGATTCACCAATCATTGTTTTCTGTTTTTATTGAAGTTTTACTCATCGTCCCAGCTTCACTGGAGTTGGTGTATTTTATGGTTCATATTTGAGCTCAGCTCTCTGTCCTCTTTCCCTCTGAGTAAACCACAGAAACTCCTCCCTCGCTGACGCTCACTGACCCTCGCTGTCCTCCTGTCTCTGACTCTTCACCATCAGACCTCTTTTGTTCACCCGGTCTCAGTTTCATCGCTGTGAGTAACTGATACTGGCTCCACAGGAGCCCAGTCTACCGTAGCTCATATCAAAATAAAAGACAAACCCCATCAGCCTGAGAGAAAGTCTTATTGTGTTGAGCCTCCAGAGGTCAGAGGTCGAGCTCGGTGTCAGTACAAACATAATGAATCTGTAAATTCAGCACTCTGCCCAAAAGCACGACAGCAGGCTCCACAAACCGACCAATCAGAAGCTTCCAACGATGCGCAGATCAAACTATTTATTGAGACTTTTCCCAAATCTATTCTTGTCTTCAAAGAACAGATTTTGTGCAGAGTTCTTGTTCCAACTGATAAATAATTCCTCTTTCTGTCCCCATGCATGTATGCATTATGTATTATATGTTAATGAAAATAATGACAATGATATTTAAGACAGGCAGAAGAAGCCCCACTTCCATTGATGAGAGAGAAAGAAAACAGTGATCCTAACAGCCCCCCCGCTGTGAGGAGACATTATCAGCAGCTCTCTCTGTGCATGGCAGAGTTTTTCTGATGAAGCTGCCATCGCCTGAAAGCAATGATGCAGTTTGCAGGGAAGCAAGCTTTTATGTGATGGCCGCTGTATCAGCGGGCAGCAGATGATAATCTCGCCGAGTCGGCGCTGAAAAGGATAATCAACTTGCTTATGGCCATCACGAGGGGGGAACAATGTGAGGGAATAGACACGGAGACGCTTTAATCATTAATACTCTGGCAGCGGCTTTTTCCATGAGGGGAGCGTTAACCTGCTGCTCGGTCGTTCACACACACAGAGAAACCGTAGGAGGGGCTCGCGCTCTAATGTGCTTGCTAAAATGGCAGTGCCCTGACCACAGAGAAAAGCCATTTTCATCATCGTTCTGACAGAAGTCGTGTTCGCCCTTAACACTTGTAAAGTACCATCTGGCCTCGCCGGCACAAACACAATGAATAAATAAGGATTTTGATCTCCGCTCCTCTTTGTTCGGCCTCTTTGTTGCATTTTGTTTTGAAGCCGTTGTCATGTCGTCTCAGGATGTGGACGAACATTTCCATGATAATCGCAATATTTACATGACTGAGCTCAGCTGAAGCCTCAGGATGTGTTTCCTCTTAGAGCGAGGATCTTTCTTTTACTAAAGGAGCTTCATAAAACGATGACACAGAGCTGAAAAGGTCAGACCAGGTGAGACTGAGAGGCAAAGGCACACTGCAAAAACTGAAACGTTTATGTCTTATTTTATCGAAAAAATGTCTTTTCAGACTTAATATGAGTCACATTTTCCAGACCAGTCGAGACAGGGTTCAAAGTTCAAGCCAGTTTTGTTAATTCTGCAAAATGTGTAACACAAACAGACGATAGAAGTTACAAAACTTAAGGAACCATGATGTTAAAAAAAAACAACACACATGCAGTATGAATAATAAACATGATAAAAATCAAGACTATACTGTATAAAAATATGGATATAATCTAAGAATATAAGAACAGAAGAAATATGATGCAAAAATTGTGCAAGACAATTTTCCTGTTTCAGGTTTTTTCAACATTTATCTTTGTTTATCTCTAAAAAAAGACATTTTTCTTGACTCATATCAAGATTAGAGACATTTTACTAAAAACTAAACACTTTAGATTGGTGTTTTTGCTGTGCAAAGCCTTAAGTGATGCACAGTGAAAATGTACACTGCAAAAACTGAAATCTAAGGAAGTGTTTGTGTATTAACTTTAACACAAAATATCTTTTTTGACTTGAAATTAGCCACGATCATCTGACAAGTCCAGAAAAGTTGTCTTGTTTAAAGTTACTTAAAGAAAAGGATGATGTCTGGGTTGCTTGGCACAAGTCAAAATAAAGGGGAAAAAATGTGCCAATGGGGTAAGAGAAAAAGTTTCTTGTATAAAGAGATTATTCTAATTTCTAAGACACTTGATGAGCATTTTTTTCTTTTACCCAATTGGTGGATTTTCTTTCCTCATTCCAAGCAGCTCAGACGTCCTTGTTGTCTTTAAATATCTTCAAATAAGACTTTTTTTTCAATTTCCAGTATAATGTGGTTTAAATCAAGAGAAAAAAATTACAATTCTTACAAAAACTGACATCTAAGCAAGTGTTTGTCTTAATCTTAGTAAAACAAAATGTCCCACTGTACTAATTATGAACCACATTCAACTGATAAATGTCTTAGATCTAGATATTAATAGACATAAATGATGCCCGAACTTCTTTTCTCATCAAGTTTCTTGAAATTAGAATGCTTTAATGCTAGAAACTTTTTTTATCACACTTCTAGCAGATTTTTTGCACTTGTTAGACGTCGTTTTTGTCTTTGAGTAACTTTGAAAAGGACATTTTTCTGGCCTGGTCTGGTGAATGTGACTCATGTTGAGTTTAGATGTTTTCACTCAGAATAAGACATAAACACTTTGTTTCCAGATTTTACAGTGCAGTTCATCACCCTCCTCCCCCCTGCAGAGATGACCCTGCCTGTAAACAAAAAGAAGAAGAAGCAGGTTTCTCAGATGGCTGGGTCTGCACATAAAAACCCCAACGTCAGCAAAAGCATAGAAAAAAAAAAACTTCTAAAATCAAGGAAAAAGCCAAAGGTGATCAATGGATATGAAACACCTTGGAAAAACAGCAGTTGGTGCCAGAGGAAGAAAAGCAGAGAGGCTGCTGGGTTCACACCAACAAAAACAGCTGCTGTGTTAGAAATAAACTCCACGGAGCTTCAGCGGGCTGTCACACACATAGACGCCTTTAATATAGCAACAAAAAAACACAGATCGTTCAAGAATGGACCAGATTATTGCACAAGAAATAAGAGATTTACAGAAATATCCTGATTTAAACATCAACAGTTTAACTCCACCAGAGGAGAAGGATTCAAACACTGAGCATCACTTTAAAAATCAACATTTTTCCTGACTTTAAGTGATGCGTTACCATCACTGAGTCATTTAAGTTCTGACTAGTTTTTCTGAACAGTTCCTAAATTAATGAAGAAAGACATTTTACCATTGTTGACAGTTGTTGCATGCACGTGCATTTGCAGGAGGCTCACTGCTGAGAAACGTTGTACTTAAAGAACAACTGTTACCCAACTGTTTAGCAAAGCTACAGCTTTAAAGTTGAACCCAGAATGCCTTTGTAGTTTGTAACCTGACAGTTATTGTTGCTGTGAGTGAGGAGGGCACACAGTGGACATGGCCCAGACCAGCTGTTTTTGCATAGACCGGCTATGCTCCATAGTATGGACCAGATTTCTTCCCTACATGGTGTTATCCGTCTATGTACCCTTCACAGTGAAGACCAGCTCTCTAAGCTCCAAGGCTTAGGGTGAATTCCAATCCCTGTCTTAACCCTCAATCTCAAAATGCTCCCGTGAAGTGTAAGTGCTGTCCTGATTCTCAGAAAGTTGAGGTTGAGGGTTAAGTTTGAGGCTGTTTCTCCCTCAATACTGAGATTCTCCGACACAACCCTTGGGATTAAGGGACACCCAGAATGCATTGCGTATTGTCGGTAAATAAACATGGCGTCCAAAGCGGCAGAGAAGGCGAGCTACAAATTAAGTATTTTCTTTGTAAATGGAGATATAAATATTATGAAAACCATTGTATTATCTTAGTTTAGACCCATTTTATGGATTATTTACCTCGTTGTTGCAGAACATTTATTTTTATTTTACGATCTTTTGTCAATAGCGTCCGGTGCGGACAAGCCATGTTCCTATCGTTTAAGTTAGTAAACGTTACAAAATGGTCTTTTTTCTCCGTGGTAATGTAATTGTTTTATCAAGATAACAGCCTATATAACATGCTTGTGCTGATAATGGTATAAGGTGACCGGGCTGATGTCATCTCCTGTAGCTGCAGAGTTATGTAACGATAGTTATAGCTGGTGTTTACCTTTCAATAAACTATGGTTTGCTGTGACAGCTGAATATGTCCGTGGTTGTGTTATTTATACAGATATTGTTTTGATAACGCTAACCGAAGGAATAACTGACAGACAGTCCACAACAATTTCATTTGCATTTAAGGGGTGTCCCATTTCTAAGTCACAAGATAGACCTTGAC
Source organism: Thalassoma bifasciatum (assembly GCA_008086565.1). Taxonomy (NCBI): domain Eukaryota; kingdom Metazoa; phylum Chordata; class Actinopteri; order Labriformes; family Labridae; genus Thalassoma; species Thalassoma bifasciatum. The sequence goes on along the minus strand of RPOG01003585.1, from coordinate 30,763 downwards.
ACTTGGTTCTGAGGGCGACTAAGACTGAGGGTTAAGAAAGGAATTGGAATTGGGCCTTAGACTGGTTTTATATGTTCTAAGGCATGGCCAGACTGTTTTTCCTACAAAACTTAGACTGGCTGCCTAAATTACACGACAAAGACTGGCTATACACTCCATAGCATACACCAGCTGCCTACCCTGCACTGTATAGACTGTTTTTTTAGGCTACATGGCATAGACCAGCTGTCTAAGCTCCATTGCTTAGACAGGCTGTATATGCTCCAAATCGTAGACCGTCTGTCTACCCTTAAAAACTTAGACTGTCTGTCTAAGCTACATGTTGTAGACTGGTTATTTATACCACAGTGCATAGACTTGCTTTGCCTCATGGCATAGACCAGATTCCCTACATTAACTGTCAGTTTAAGCTCCTTGGCTTAGACTGGCTGTCCGCCCTACATGGCTGTCTACGCTGTACAGTATAGAGGTGCTTTCTAAGGAATGACAATTCCTTTTAAACTTTATTTAATTGCACTTTATTTTTGAATGACAGTATTGTACCTTTAATCATGTTTTATGCTTGTAAAACATGGCTGCAGGTTGTCATTTTTGCGTTTTTGTTTTGTTAAGTCACAAGCAAATGTAACAGATTTATAACGTAAGTAGACAATAATAAGAAATCTTACATTAGCCCAATGTACAAAAATCTACTTGATTGAGGTCATAAAGTGATGTCCAGTTGTTTTTTCAAAGGCAATCAGTTTTCATGTTTGTTTTTTTTTAAGATAGAGTCGATTAATTGGATTTTACAGAGTGTGAAACTAGAACCCCCTTGTTTTTTTGTTGGGGACTTGTGAGGAGGATTTGCTGGTGTTGGACCTGCAGCGCTGAGTAAAGTGTGTCAGACAGAGCCGGAGGTTTCCTGAAGCAGCTGCCACGGCGACTGACTCCGCACGCCACCAGGGACCGTGGCCCCCGAGGTTAATTAGCCCGGACGAGCGAGTGGACTATGAAGGCGGGCGGCGGAGTTGACAGCAGCCTGGCAGAATATTGACATAAATACTCATCAGGATGTCCCTGGTTGTAAATGGTGTTAAAGTAAAATACAATAGAAAAACTAAAGTCTGGAGCGAGCTAAAGGAGAAACATGAAAACCCCACCGACAGCTCAATTATCGGCACATCAGTCGGCGGGGGGTGTGATTGCTTCTGTAAATGGAGCTGGAGTGATGTGTCCTGGTCGATTGATGGCCCAGCAGTTCGCTCCTCAGACAAGCTCGCCGCCATCATCATCACCCCGGCCCCCCCGCCGAGCGCCCCGCATCCAGCTTTCTTAACATGCTGATGATTTCAAAATAATGCGGATTGTGCAACGCTTTAATCATATTTATGTCAGGATTACCCATGTGTACACAGATTTTTTTTTACACCGATCTGCAGAACTGTACATCACAGTGAAATCTGAAGTGAACGCCGCCGCGCTGCCCTGTTTAACCCCGATGCAGCTTTCTTCCTTTCTGAGATATGGACACGCATAATTCATGTCCAAACACAAGCATTAATTCAACCAACTGCTGATTCAAGTCAGTGTAAACATGGAGAGTGCTTTTAACTAATGAGCAAAATGAAAGAAAATGACAAACACAGCAGTTTCTATGAATCAGGGATGAGGAGTTTGTTCTGTTTTTTTTTTTTTCGGTGGGTTTTCAGAGCGGCCTTCAGCCAGAAATGAAACTGGGTGTGAACCAAAACTGTAAATCTGCAGCGTGGATGGTCAAACAGTGAAACAGTGAAGCTTATATCACTTTAAAGGATCTAAAAACAACACTTTCTATCACTGCAGAAACTTCTCAGTGTCTCTTATTTCTTTGTTTCTGCTTCAGTGAGCTGAAGAAAACAAATCCAGACACTTCTCTTCCACAAAACCATCCACTTATTTTACATTTTTACTCAGATTATGTTTTTTTTAATGAATTTCTGACATTTAACAGACTTAGGCTTAGTTTATACTGATGTGTCTACAACATCTGTGCAACTTTTTATGAACGAATGACGTGTTAAGTCGCCCAGAGCAGAAAATTTCCATGTTGCGATGGGAAGTGATAGGATTTTATTGACAAAGACGCTTTTGTTTCTGTTTTTCTTTCCTCCTGTGATGTTTCTCTGTATAAAAAGTAGCTTTACAGGGTTTTTGCATCAACAATATTTTATCCAGTTGCGACCTAAATAGATATTAAATGGATTTAGATATCTGTTAATTTAAATAAAATAAAAATAAGTAAAAAATCCCACATCAGGTGACATGGATGTATTGGTTTTTTTTTTCATGTTTTATTGACTGAATTAGTTCCACCTAACTAATCTTTGAGTTTTTTGAACCCTTGAGCTTGCCGTAGTTGTGCTGAAAACATTTACCTGTTAGTGTTTTCCCATTTTTGAGTTTTAAGTATCATTCACAAAACATTATTGTGATATTATGAAAGCCGATATCCCCCAGATAACAGAAAAGAAAAAGAAAACTTGGCTTTTTAAGAATTTTTTTGCCCATTTTAAGTCGAAATTATGAGATTAAAAAGTCAAAATTTTAAGATAATAGAGTCAAGATTTGTTGAAAATTATTTTCACCCACAATAAGACATAAATTTGGGATAAACTTTCAAGATTAAGTCAATATTTTAAAGGGATTAAAAACAAAATAATGAGGAAAAAAGTAAATTTTTGAGGAAACAAATGTCAAAATTTAGGATAAAAATCAGAATTTGGGTTCAGTTTTAGCTTCTTTAGTAAAACTTCTAGCGGAAAATCATGAATCAGAGTTTTCCCATAGAAACTGTTATTTGGGTCAATGACGTGACGTCCCCTTTTTTTGTGTCTGAGTGTAATATTTCCTTCCATCATGAATTGAGTATTTCATCACATGTATTTCTTTATTCTATGAAACCTGTGTTATTTGAACACACCTTTAAACTATTAAAATATAACATGTTTTTTTGTGTTTTGGTTCCTCAAACCCCCAAAATGTCAGGTGGTGCAACCGTCCTGACAAGTATCCACAGTAATTAAACTCTAAAAATTGAATGTCAGTTATTGTAAATGGAAATTAAAAATACAGTGGCATTATTTTATGCTTGAACCTTTTTAAATAAAACATTCTTTGCAAATAAAANAATTATTTATCTTATTCACAAATAAAAGAAATGAAACACACAAAATGAAAATGTATGAGTCACTACAGACACTTGAGAGATACTTGCCAATAATTTCACACAGAAAAAATAACAGGAACATATAAATATATTTTCATATATTTGGTTGCACCACCTGACATTTTTGGGTGCTCAAATTAAAAATACTAAAAAATAATGAACCTAAAAACTTTGAAATGTTGGTCAACTACTGAAATCTGTTAGAAAACATAATTCTTCTCTCAGAAATATGTTTTTACCTATTTTCAAAGAACTTTTAAAAAATACGTTTTTAGACCCTCTTTTTGTCATTGACCCTTTTATCTGCAAAACTAAGCGAACTGGGGTTCTGGCCAGAATGAATGGCGTTTGTAAAATTTCAGTTGTAAACAAATCACGATTCATCAGTTTCTAATTTTCTGCGACTATTCGTGGACTGTGATTGTGATTTCACTAAAGGAACTAAAAGCCATAAAAACCTAAAGGGGCATTCTTGTCTTGGCGATGAGTGCGGCGTAATGGAGCAGGAAGGAGGCGCACGCCGTGGAGTGACTGTTTGAAACGCCATTATCTGTGTGTGTGTGTGTGTGTGAGTGTGAACAGAGAGCTCTCACACCCTCGTAATGACATCACTCTGAGGCCGCGGCGCCCTCGTGTCCTCTCCTCGTGTACATCACAGAGAAAACATCAGCGCTTTTAAGGAGTAATTTACGACACCAGACTCAGTGTTTCTGTCATCACAACCATCTTCTTGTTTATGGGCTCAGATGATTGGTCTGATAATCTGAAATTGGACAAATAATTTATTTCTCTCCACGTTAGTCGTCAGAGTCTGGCTTTAAATGCAGCTCCTCCCTGTTAATCAGCCGTTTTCATGCATGAGTCTCCATCACTGCGCTGCTGCAATGTGAAGGAAATAGCCTCATTAAATTTGACAAAAGTCTCCCATCACCGGCAAAACAAAACATCCACAACCAATTTGAAAACTTTGTTCCAGACGAGAAACTTCCACTTGAGTGCCGGAGACTGTTTGAACAATAGTGTTTCTATGGAGCCGCCACACACACACACACACACACACACACGCTCACGCTCCATGTACCTGCTTGAAAAGTTTTCAAATTAAGATCTGATTTGAAGTTCAGGGTTGTGTTTCCGCTTTTCTGTCACTGATAATCAAATGCAGCAGGTGGTGAGGAAATGTGCATCTCAGCAATCATCTCCATTGACATGTGTTAATAGCTCATCAGATGAGATTGTACTAATAACTGCCTTCAGGAATCATGATTGCTCTACTCCAAGGTCTTGATGTCTAATGAAGCTGTGTTTAA
>RPOG01003585.1:0-21123 GCA_008086565.1 Thalassoma bifasciatum | reverse complement strand
CGGCAAAACAAAACATCCACAACCAATTTGAAAACTTTGTTCCAGACGAGAAACTTCCACTTGAGTGCCGGAGACTGTTTGAACAATAGTGTTTCTATGGAGCCGCCACACACACACACACACACACACACACGCTCACGCTCCATGTACCTGCTTGAAAAGTTTTCAAATTAAGATCTGATTTGAAGTTCAGGGTTGTGTAAGGCGAAAAGACAGTGACTATTAGTTTACGTCGTCCACCACTCCTTTACACGTAGAGTCGTTAGTAGAGGTAACTGTACACAATTATCGAGTAGTCTACTCTAACATGATTATTGACGGAAGTCCTTAGTACTAACGAGATGAGGTTCCAGAACTACAGATTACTTCGACACAAATTCCTCCTACGCCCCACCGGTGTGTCCACGACCTGTTCACTATTCATACGACATCATCCAAGCAGAAGCAGTAATTCCTTTGTCAAACATCAGAATGTTTCACCACATTTCAATCTCTAAGTTTGTTTCACAGTTTTCTTCATTAGTGAAAGAATCACTCTGATAGTGATCACAACAACGTGGACGTCCTACCTGTTTGGGGTCATTACGTCACATCCTGACGCCCGTACCCTGAATATTCACTCTCCTTTCCACCAGAGGAATCCAGAGTTCAAACATATCAAAAGTGTTGTTTCATCAAATTATTCCAAGTGGTGAAATTTCTCCTGTAAAGTCCGTTGTTTGTCTGTCTGTCGTGTCCGTTCTCATCAATAACAGCAGCTTCACAGTCTTAGAGCATTTCCTNTCATCCAAGCAGAAGCAGTAATTCCTTTGTCAAACATCAGAATGTTTCACCACATTTCAATCTCTAAGTTTGTTTCACAGTTTTCTTCATTAGTGAAAGAATCACTCTGATAGTGATCACAACAACGTGGACGTCCTACCTGTTTGGGGTCATTACGTCACATCCTGACGCCCGTACCCTGAATATTCACTCTCCTTTCCACCAGAGGAATCCAGAGTTCAAACATATCAAAAGTGTTGTTTCATCAAATTATTCCAAGTGGTGAAATTTCTCCTGTAAAGTCCGTTGTTTGTTTGTCTGTCTGTCGTGTCCGTTCTCATCAATAACAGCAGCTTCACAGTCTTAGAGCATTTCCTCCTCAATGTCAATCTGACAAAGCTGCAAGTCTTTGTTTTCAACAGGGTTCTAGCTGCAAGACTAAAGTGAGTTTCCATCCCAGGACAGCTTGTGATAGACGACAAGTGCTCCCTGCTTGACTGACCAATAGCAGACGCTGGTCTTGTGTAATAGCTCTATTAGAGGGTCGTTTATTGGCTAACAGGCCTGTCACTCACTCCTACAGTAACCAATCACCTCACACTTCACAGGAAGCAGCTGCAGCCATTTAGATCATTGGTGAGACCTACTTATTGCCTAGCGTCTTCACTCACATTCATGAAGAGGAACAATCTGTGACTGTGAACTACAATTGCATGATTTTTGTCGAACTTTTCCACAAAGAGAGCAGAGTTGACTAAAAAGAGGACACTGAGCACTGATGAAGCTGGTTTTGTTTGCACGTGGTCTTAACGGACGAGAGTGTGGAAAGTGTTTGGTGTTTGTTACCTGAGACTAAAAACTCTCTAACTCCTACAAAGTTTCACCTAAAAAGCTCAAATTTCACCCAGATGTAGATGAGAAGGTGTAGAAGTGATGTGGTGGATGTTTTATGTCTGACATGAAGCATCTTTAAGTTGATTTTCAAAAATGGTTCTAAAACAACAAAGAGTAAAAAAGTGTTTCAGCTGCATTTATCCTGATGTGGACTTTAGCCACATATAAAAACATGACATTTTCTGAAAGTAGAGACTTTAATCTTTTAAACGAGGTGTCACTGATGACTTTGACTTTGTGGTTCTTCAGTTCATATCTTTAAAACATAGTTTGGTGTATAGGTGAAGAGGAGGTGGGGTGTAAGGGGTTAATCCCTGAGCGTGTGTCTATAAACTGCTTTTAGAGCCTGAGCTGAAGCCTCATAGATATGAAATGTAGTGTTTGTGCTATTTTAGTGACTGTAACATGTTTGTTTAAGTGTGCAGACTGGTTTCCTCCTTTTCCAGCAGCTGTTTGTCGTCTCTTCCTTGAGTTTGGTGGCGATCGCGGCTCTTTGTCAACGTGGCCTCCAGCTGCTGGCTGATGCTCGCGGCTACAGGCTTCACACACCTGAGTCAGACCGAGCAGAGCTGCCACATTTTNCACACACACACACACACACACACACACGCTCACGCTCCATGTACCTGCTTGAAAAGTTTTCAAATTAAGATCTGATTTGAAGTTCAGGGTTGTGTTTCCGCTTTTCTGTCACTGATAATCAAATGCAGCAGGTGGTGAGGAAATGTGCATCTCAGCAATCATCTCCATTGACATGTGTTAATAGCTCATCAGATGAGATTGTACTAATAACTGCCTTCAGGAATCATGATTGCTCTACTCCAAGGTCTTGATGTCTAATGAAGCTGTGTTTAATCCCTGAGCGTGTGTCTATAAACTGCTTTTAGAGCCTGAGCTGAAGCCTCATAGATATGAAATGTAGTGTTTGTGCTATTTTAGTGACTGTAACATGTTTGTTTAAGTGTGCAGACTGGTTTCCTCCTTTTCCAGCAGCTGTTTGTCGTCTCTTCCTTGAGTTTGGTGGCGATCGCGGCTCTTTGTCAACGTGGCCTCCAGCTGCTGGCTGATGCTCGCGGCTACAGGCTTCACACACCTGAGTCAGACCGAGCAGAGCTGCCACATTTTGTCATTCACAATTTGCCTTGGGCTCGTGTGCCTGTTTCTTCACCCCGAACAGTCGGTCGGAGTCAGACTCGGTTGAATTTTTAAGCAGATTTACCGCACGCAGGTTTGATAAAAGGCTTTATTTACTGTCCTATGGGTGCCAAGAACACAGAGAGCTTCACAGAACGACACGGTTTTCCAGCGAAGAAAGAGCCCGTCTGTGAATACCAGATGAGTTTGGAGATGCCCCCAGACGCGTTTTAAGACCTGGAAGCAGATTTGTCTTCAAAACAATGTGACTCAGTGATGTGGAGTCACTATAAAAATGCTTGATTGGATATTTAAACATTTATAAACCTGCAGAAAGACATTTTCTTTAGAGCATGTTGGTAAAAGCAGAAACAGGTTGTACATGAGATATGACCTTATTTAGAAATGTTAGTGCTGTGTGCTAAAGCTGCAGAGAGACGACGCTGCTGACAACAAGAAAAACCATCACAGCTTTTATATATTTTCATTTCAAACCAGAACTGTGGCTCTTTGTGTTTCCTGATTTGCTTCAAGTTGTTTTTCCTGACAGGTTTGAATCTTAACATCACTCATATCAGATTAGATCCTCATGGTCGACCTCAGAGATTGAAGTATTAAATGATAGATGCTAAACTTATTGATTAGAAATGTTTAGGAATATGACTTTGTGGTTCTTCTAATTAATTGATTAGACCCACAACATTAGTCCTTAGAGAGTTGACGTCATGTTAGCACTTAGACTTTAGTTTTTATAGTAGATCTTGGATGTTGGACCTCAGATATCGGAGAATTAACCTTAGATGCAAGAACTCTGATAATAGATGTTAAAGGTTAAACTAGAGAGATCAAACCTGAGACTTAAGTCCTTTGAGTGTGAAGTAAATACTGCATATTACTTAACTATTACTGATGTAGTACAGAACACAGTGGGAGTTATTAGGCTCGTTGTATATCAAAACAAAAATAATACAAACCTTTCCCCAAGAAATAGAGCAATCTATGTAGAGTGCAACATGAAATATATGACACACGTAAAATCACAACAATAATAACAACAACTGGGAAACTTGAGAATCTGACAATTGTGCAAGTTTTTCAGGTTTTGGATTGGACAAATGTTTTTAAAATGCCAGTCATTTAAAAGTAAATGGTTTTTTTTGTTTGTTTGATTGTTTATGTGAGTTTGGTATCTTAAGGGTTAAATTTGTTCAAGTTTATATATTTATATAAAGTTCCCTGAGAGAGCATCATATGGCCTCCACTTTAAAGGTGACGTATGTAGAAATTTTCCAGAGTTTCGTTCCTCTGATAACAAACAGCATCCAAACTCCTCTGTGGCTCAGCGTCAGCGTCTGCACATGCTCACTACCCCCGGAGCGTAGCTAATATATAATATAATAGCGCTATAAAAAATTGGTAATGGAAACACCAGAATATCGAAAAAGCACTAAAATATTGCTAAAAAGGTTTTACGCTTTCGTGAGGTGGTTTTTCAGATGTTTCAACATTCAAATATATCGAATAACGAGACGTACCTGGTCACATGATCACTTCTCAGTGAGTTAACATGGCGCTACGTTTGGACAGAGGAGGAGACAGAGACTTTTCTCGCAATTATTTTTGAGAAAAACATAACGGACATACTAGACAGCAAACAACAGAGGAATGCAGAGTTATAAGGAGATAGAAACTGAAATGAGGGAGAAAGGGTTTGACAGTAAAATCTCGCGGGATGATATTTGACGAGAGTTACGGCGCTCCGGCCTAGAACAACCTTCAATGGAAACACGTTCAAAGCGCAAATATACTTTGTCGAAATTTTAGGAATATCACTTTTTTTCTGCAAAAAACTGTCATGGAAACCCAGCTACTGTCAAGTACAGAGGCTCAGAGACGACAATAAAGCAGAATTATTCCTGTACAAACAAAATTTTTAAATTTTATGAAAATTACGAGACTCAAAAATGGGCCCTGAGTTGGAGAAAGTTGGGAACCACTGAGTTAGACTTAAGTCGTAAGAAACCAGACTTTAGACAGTAGCCCAGTGGTTCCCAACCTGTGGGCCGCGGCCCCCTGGTAGGCCATGAAGTTATTGCAAGTGGGCCACAAAATAATTTCCAAAATAGTCTGATTTTAGTGGAGTGTAATTATAGATACTAATAAATAAAGATACAAAGAAATGTTAAAACTCAGTCAGGATATTAAAAATGCTCAGTTATTCATGTATAAAAAGGTGAGAAGGTAATTTAGTGGCCAATAGGTAACATGAACTGAAACTTAGCCATGACCCATTATGTAATAAAACCCGAAATGTAATAACTTGTCAAAATTGTAACCATAGCACCGAGCCCAAATCTTAACAAAAACAATGTATTAAAAACCAAAATGTAACAACTGACTCGTTACTTTCTTTGCAAAAAGTTGTTTTGTTTTGGGCTCAAATCTGTTACATTGTTGACCAGTTATTACATTTTGGGTTTTCATACAATTTGGGTCATTGAGGCGTTTTATATCCTCTGTACTTATTGGGTTGGAGTCGGGCCGCAAACATTTTTGAGACGTAAAAATGGGCCCTGAGTTGGAAAAGGTTGGGAACCACTGCATTAGACATTAGAGGTTCAATCATAGACATTAAATCTTAGATGTTACCTCCTCGTGTTGTTGTGATTGAGGAAAAAGAGGTGAAGATGTTTGAACAGATGAATGAGCCACTGAGCTGATTTCTCTCTGTAGAAAGACGTTATTAAACACATTTATCAGGATTTTTTTTTACCTCTTAATGAAGTGTGAAATAAAACAACCTGTCAGGATAAAATTAATCTCATCATAGATATATGTTTTAATAGAATAACTGTGTCTGTATCTGCCTCAGTTCTTCCGTGTTAAACCGAATGAACTCTCTCTCTGTTTGTGTTATCATCACAGTTCATCACAGTTCAGCTTCTCTGTGCTTTCAGAGCTTTTTCAGAGCTGCAGCAGAAGCAAACTGTGCAACTGCTCGACCCATCTGCTTTCATTAAGACAGAGAGCCCCCCCCCCACCCCCCCCTCACCCCCTTTAGGAATTGACATGTGGCTGAGCGATGACTTACAGTGTTTCACAGACAGGCCCGGCTGAAGAGAATATCAAGAACTAATCAATATCGATAGCAAACAGCCCAAACGAGGGGAGCAGACGCAGGGAAGGGGGGGGGGGGCTGTTTAACAGTCTGCAGGCGGGGGCTGTGAGACTTAGTGGGGAGCACTGGGAGTTTTAATAACATGGAATCAATGATGACTGCCTGCAAACCTTTCTCAGTGAAGTTATTAATTGGAGAAGGAACAATAGGAAAGTGTCACTGCAGAGTTTGCAGTAATTTAAGCAGAACCATTTACCCAGACAGGAAACAACCCCCCCACCCCACCCCACCCCCCGCCTGCTCCGTATTAATGTTTCGCTGCTCTTCTTCCCTCACACTCTTTGTTGTGTCTCTCATGGATTTGGAGGCAGTGGAAAAATTCAATCCTCGGTCTCCTGTGAGCTATGCTGTTGTTCGAAAACATCCAGCAGTATCTTGTTAGTGCTTTCCATGAGGTGGAGGCTACAGAGGGAGAGCTTTGTCCTCCGACAGCCCAGCATTACTCACCAAACAACGCCGCATGATTTATCTCAAAATCTATTATCAAAATGAGTAGGCAGAAAGCAGGCCTCATAACTCAATAGACACTTTATGGTGTTTGTTATCGGGAGCGGAGGGATGGGAGCGGACGCTGAAATATGGCTGCTGACAGGCGCTAATAGAGCTGCTGGCCTACAAAGTTAAAACACACACACAGAGGAGTGTGTTTGAGGGAGTTCACCCACATCAGAGAGTGTGTTCATCTTCATGTGAACGAGGTCAGGTCATTTTAATCTTTTCAACAGTTGAACCTCTGCATGGTACAACTTCAACTCCAATAGAGTTTGGTAAAACATAAATAAAAACAGAAAACGATGATTTGCAAATCCTGTTTCACCTTTATTCACTTGAATACACAACAAAGACAAGATATTTACTCTCCAAACTGATAAACTTTATTGTTTTTCCCTAAAAAGCTGGTGTAGGTTCATGTCTCCACTGTGTTTCATCACCTTTCCTTTACCAACATTTAGCTGCACTCTTCCACTACGGAGCCACGCTGTTGTAACAGGAGCAGAATGTGTCTTGGTTTCAACGGGCCTCATTCACAAAACGTTCGTACGCACAAATTCGTGCCTAAACCATGCGTACGAACGTTTGACGCACAAACCTGTGATTCATCAAAGTTTTCTTACCTGAATTTCTTCTTTCTTTGCGAACAAATGTAGAACCTCCTCAGACCATGAGTACGCACAAATAATGAATGATCAGCTGTTTATATAACTTAAAACACAGACTCTTTTCACTAAAAACATAACATTTTAAAACTACTTTCAGTAAAAGAAAAAAGCCTTAAATAGAATTCATTAATCAAAAATTGCGCATTGGTTAAATTTATTAAATAACCATGAAACTGACACATTTTTGTCCTCATCATGGTTATAATATTGAATCTTAAATTAAATACTTGGTTTAGATTAAAAATATAATCATGTGCAGATCAGAATGTCACATTATTTTATGTTGATTAAATCATCGACTGCTCTGACAAACAGTTTCATAAAGTTGTACAAACTGAATGAAGACTTAAATAATTTGCTTCTTCTTATGATTTGAACATTTTCTGAGTAAATGACGCACACACAGCTCAGCTGTTCACTCAGATTTATTTACCTGTTTGTAAAAATATCCAGCAGCTGTTTTAATGTGTTATTTATGTCACGGATACACGGTACGATCTCCCTCACAGCACCAGGAGAATCAGCTGATCATTTATCTCCGGTCAGGACGAGCGTCTGCAGACGAGTCTCTGAGACACCGAGAGAACGAGCTGTGAGGTTGATGCTGATGATGAGGACCTAAAGGAAGACTGCTCCTCCTCCTGAACCTCTGAACAGATGTCCTTATATGGATGAATTGGGGCGAGGTTTATGTTAATTTCAGGATGCAGGAACGCGCCTGTGGATTTAGAATGATTCTGATTCACTAATTTACGCTGGAGCGAACAAAAACAGCTGCTGCGCACGTGTCATGAATCCGACGGTAATTTTTTGTATTTTCTCATTTCGTGCAGGGAGTAAGAACATTTCTACGCATTTATTCATGAATGAGGCCCAATGTTCTTAAACTGTTGGACTGTTTGCTCACGCAGTTGTTGACAAAGTGGTGAACCTGGCTCCATCTTTGCTTGTGAAGGACTGAGCCTTTTGGGGATGATGCTCCTTTTATACCCAATCATGACACTCACCTGTTTCTAATGAACCTGTTCACCTGCTTCATTTGCATGCAGAGAGTAAAGAAACAGAGAGGACAGACCTGCCTGTTAAAAACTAAGTCGTCATGTTTCTCTGAGCTTCCTGAAGGAGCTGAGCGTCTCCTCTGGGAGTAATGACACGCTGAACATCATCCTCCCCTCAGGGACATTTGGCTTTGAAACTTCTTTCATCTACAAACTTGGCTCAGTCCTGATTCACGAAGCGAGAAACATTGGTCACAAACGGCCTTTTACTCGTTATGAGGACCTTTAATTCTGACGCCTGACCGGACGCCGCTCTCAGAGGAAACGTGGCGCTTAAAGTTCAATGTTTCAGAAACGTTTCTGAGGGTTTTTTCTCGGGTGTTGTCCCATTTAAGCACGGATCATTCCCCCCATTACGATTTCACATGAGTCAGATCCAAACGCCCAAACAGCTGCAGGGTTCATCTGTCTGCTGCTTCAAATCTGTGAGAACAAAAACCTTCAGACATGAACCTTTTGGTGTGTGAGCAAACACAAAATCCTCCTGGAAACGTACTTTTACAGACCAACTGCAGAAAAACACCAGTTCCTCTCTTTTCCTCCAGGTCCTGACTGGAGATGAGAATTTCTTTAATTCATATTTTTAGCTAAAAGTCCATATGTGCTAAAAACCAAAGTGATGACATAAAAAGTGAAGGTACTGCAACAAAAAGTCAAAATTATGAGCTTAAAAGAAAAGTTGAGTTGAAAAAAAAACAAACATTTGGAGCCAAAAAGTCAAAGTTATGAGAGAAATGTCAAATATTGAGAATAAAAGTAAAAGATTCTGATTTAAAAAGTAAAAATCATGAGGCAAAGGTGAAATAATTTTGCAATGAAAAGTCAAAATAATGAGGAAAAAAAATGAAGTTATGAAATAAAAACTCCAAAAATTAAGATGAAAAGTCAAAATTTTGAGAAAACCAAAACTTTGAGACATTAATCTAAAGATTCTGAAATGAAACTTCAAAACTGAAGTAGACTACCAAAAGTTTAAGCCTGAGAGTGAAACTTATGAGATAAAAAGTTAATATTCAGAAGTAAAGTCAAAATTTTGGCTTTTAAATTCACAGTTTTGTGATTAAAATGTCTTCTTTTTTTACATTTGAAGTCACAGTAATGTCCTAAAAAGTCAAAATCTTTAGATAAAAAGTAGAACTTTTGAGATAATGATGTTCAAATTTTGAAATATTACGGTCAAAATTATGAAAACAAATATGAAATTTTGACTCTTGACCTCAAAATTCTGCCTACTGAACCTCAAAACTTAACTTTATTTGTGGGAAAAAAAGGAAATCTCAAAAAAACAGTTGATAATTTTTCATATTTTTCTCTTGTGGAAATTTGCTTCCTTACATTACTTTTGTTTCCATCAGAGAAAATGTTTTTCCTTCAAACCTTAAAGGAGTGAAGTTATGAAGAAAAAATCAAATATTGAGAATAAAAGTAAAAGATTCTGATTTGAAAAGTAAAAATCATGAGGCAAAGTGAAATAATTTTGCAATGAAAAGTCAAAACTATGAGGAAAAAAAGTTTGTTATAAAATAAAAACTCCAGATTTTATGGGTTTATGTCAAATTTAAGATGAAAAGTCAATATTTTGAGAAAACTTTGAAAGATTAATCTGAAAATTCTGAAATAAAACTAAAAACTGAAGTAGACAACCAAAAATTTGAGCCACAGAGTCAAACTTATGAGATAAAAAGTTAATATTCAGAAGTAAAGTTATAATTTTGACTTTTAAATTCACAGTTTTGGGATTAAAAAGTCACAATTCTTACTTTTAAAGTCACAGTTATGTGTTAAAAAGTCAAAGTCTTGAGATAAAAAGTGGAAATTGTGAGAGGATTATGTTCAAATTTTGAAATATTACAGTCAAAATTATGAAAACAAATACGAAGTTTAGACACTTGACCCCAAAATTTGACTTTATTTATAAAAAGAGGAAATCTAAAAAAAAAAAAACAGTTTATAATATTTCACATTTTTCTCTGGTGGAAATTGGTTTCTTCACATTCCTTTTGTTTCTCTTATAGAAAATGTTTTTCCTTCACACAGTAAAGGAGTGTTTTAAATGTTTTGGTATTTTTCTCACAGAGGGGGGGTCCACTTCTTATAATAATTTCCCCTGGTTTTATGGCTCTCAGTTTCCGGTGTATGATGTATTTTTCTCTGAGAAACGTGCAGAAGGTTGGAGGAAGGTTGGAGGCTCTAATCCTCTGTGGTGCTTTCAAACACTGACTTTTATTTCCTCACGTGATCTAAAGTTGAATGGAAATGTTCCCGACAATTAATGGAGTAAATCAAAGCAAACATCTCTTTATAAATTTATAAAGCTCTAATAACACCATCACTCCTCCTCTGCTGACGCTGCATTTATTGGTTGTGTATATCTTTGGTAAAGACGAAGTAAAGGCCTCAGAATCACATTAAAGCGGCAGAAACGGCGCCGTGCTCGGCTGTTTGGCGGCGTTCCCTGGTCGAACATTAGCGAAGCGAGGAGTCAAAGTTACAGCTCAGAGAAACCGTCGGCTTCAGACGCAGCAGGGAAACGCTGAGACAGATAATACCAGGGTGTTTGACAGTTTGTGAGTTTGACAAATTAAAGGGAGAAAACGCTTCTCTAACAGAGAGGAGTCTGGGAAACGTTCGAGAGGCCTCAGCAGGAACAGGATCAGAGAGACGGGCAGTGGTGCGTTCAGGTTCACAAAAAACACAGAGCTGTGCATGAGGTCAGCTCTTTACACTTCAGTAAATATACTCAGACACATTTACACACTCTGACATTTAACTGTTGCTTCAGTGTGAAATATGATGCACAGACTTAGGAATTTATCTTGGGTAAAAAAAATGATTTTGTTGTTTTATCACTAACAGAAATTATCTAATTAAATAGGACGTGTAGTGTCAACTGGTGATGCTTGATACCATTGATTTCCTTTCTGATCCAATACTGAGTAAAATTCAGGCTCATATCAGTAAAAACTATATTGTACCAATACAACAGCTCAATGTTTTTCCACAAACTGTCTTTGCTTTTTGCAGAGCTGAAATAGCTTCATACATGACTGTTTACACTCTGTTAGTGTGCAGTGTGCCACAATGTGTTACACATTTCTACCTCATGCATTGTCTGCATAACACTATGCATTCTGTGCTTATGCATTTACAGCTTACGTATGCAGTAGAGGTGTCCCCGACTAAGAATTTACAAAGTCTAATCTGATTCGTCCGATCCTGCCGATCGTCGACTGATAGTCGAATGCATCATCTTTTTTTTTTTGCTTGACGTGCTGCCGCCACTCTGATATTGCAGGTGAATCTAGAAAAAATAATTATATATCTATAAGCCCACATAGCATGATATGGTGCCTGGCGTACAAGCGTTACATTAAAAATGAGAAGTGAATGATGAAGTGACTTCCTTACATTATTTTTGTTTCCATCAGAGAACATGTTTTTCCTTCAAACCTTAAAGGAGTGAAGTTATGAGAAAAAAGTCAAATATTGAGAATAAAAGTAAAAGATTCTGATTTAAAAAGTAAAAATCATGAGGCAAAGTGAAATAATTTTGCAATGAAAAGTCAAAATTATGAGGAAAAAAAGTTTGTTATAAAATAAAAACTCCAAATTTTATGGGTTTATGTCAAAGTCAATATTTTGAGAAAACCAAAACTTTGAGAGATTAATCTGAAAATTCTGAAATAAAACTTAAAAACTGAAGTAGACAACCAAAATTTTGAGCCACAGAGTCAAACTTATGAGATAAAAAGTTAATATTCAGAAGTGAAGTTATAATTTTGACTTTTAAATTCACAGTTTTGGGATTAAAAAGTCACAATTCTTACTTTTAAAGTCACAGTTATGTGTTAAAAAGTCAAAGTCTTGAGATAAAAAGTGGAAATTGTGAGAGGATTATGTTCAAATTTTGAAATATTACATTCAAAATTATGAAAACAAATGTGAAATTTATTTATAAATTTATTATACTAGCGTTACATTAAAAATGAGAAGTGAATGACAGAACAGTCTTTTTTTAGCCCAATTATCTGGCTACTTACCCGTTTAAGGTGGAAAGCCATGTTTGATGTGTAGTGATATGAAAGGACTTGCTGACACAACCTGCCATTGACTTTTTTTGGATCATCTTTGACTTGATCAAAATGTTTCCACACTGCTGAAGTTTTTTTCCCGACATTGTGAGCCTTTTAAAGTTAAACCAAATCACCACCAAGATGCTGCTCTGGGATGGTGCTTTGTGCAAACTCAGATTGTGCCACTCACCATGGTGGTTCATTCACAAGCACTAAAGAGATAGAATATTAGATCAAAGTACAAGTTAAGTAAATTTTTCCTCAGTATATTTGACAGGCTAACGTGTATCAAATAGGCTTTATATCATGTTTATTTTGAAAAAAACAAGCAATTCTATGTAAAATCAGTCATTCAGCACCCCCATAAAGCTGTAATGGAATGGTCCTCATTTCATAACCACATTTTGCGACGTCTCGACCGTATGATTGGCCTTCGAATCAGGCCCCTTCGAACGAATCACGAATTGTCGATTATTTGAAGACACCACTGGTATGCAGCATGATGCATTCTGTGTTTACACACTTCCGAGTATTGATATTTTGATTTGAGATTTGATTTTAGAACAAAAAGATCCAGGACCAGGGGTTTATCCGTATATTTCAGCATTAATCAGCACATCATTTGTGTCAACCTTTGTCTTTACACGACATCAGTTTACAGACCCATTTATGATCAACGTTAATAGGGATCAGACGGAGCCTTTTGCTCCTGCTCTGCGTTCATTTTGTTCATATTTCTGGACATTTCTATAAAGTTTACAGATAAAACGGAGCAGCACCAGTGGAAACCGTGGGGGCAGTGTTGCTGTTACTATACGATATGCAGCTCTGGAAGGGACTAGTAAGAAAAAAATGCAATTTATTTTCTGGCCCCATGGACCACGTCCTCCTACATCGCTGCTTCCTTTTTTGTCTTTTATGGAAGAGGTACATTATCAACACATCCTTCACAATCGCCGTGTTTGTTTTTGAGTTTGTTGTCATTATGAAGTTCTGACTCTGTGTTGCACATGACTGTGTGTTTTTTTCACTGTGATTTTTGTGTTTGTGGCTGAAACGTTATGAAACGTTGTCGTGTGATCGGTGAAACCAGTTTAGTGCTTTGACAAAAACTGTTTCTTTAACTGTGATGAGGAACGTGCTGCGAACAGAGGAGTCCATTTTTTTTGGTTGTTTGTTTATTTCCTCCACATTATGAAGACTCAAAGTCAGAGGTGAAGTCGTTGGTCGGCTCTTAAACGCCGCTGAACGGTTGTTTCTGCTCTGACATGATAACCAGACGAGCTGATGGAGGCGCTGACCTTCACTGACGCTGATCCAAACCTCGCCGCTCAGGGCGACCTGCGATTGGCTTTGGATTATTCCGACACTCTTAATGAGTTTAGAGGCTCTGGATGAAGCAGCTCCCTTTAAAGAGCATCCATGCAATTATATTTATCAGGAATCTGGATCTTCACCGGGCGGGCGGACAAACGGCTCTTTCTGAAGGAGGATTTAGGTTTTTATTGATCGTCCTGTTGGAAATCTTGCCAACGGGATGCAGGTGCTGTCAGGATTGAAACATAATTCACTTTGTGGACTGGTCCCTGTTCAGCCCTTTGTTTCTTCAGCTTTCAGCCAAGAAACGGCTTCATGGGTCGGATAAAATAAATCATCTTTTATTGTTTTCAGTAGAAATAAAAATCACTCTCTAAAGATTCATCCAAATTATAATTGAGTCGGTTGTGAAGCCTCAAAATTTCTGGGAATTGTTGTTGATGAAAATCTGAATCAGAGAGATCAAATTTACTGTGTTATTAGAAAAAAAAAATCACAAATCTCTTGAAATCAAAAGGAGGGTCGTCAAACTGTCACCTCAAATGGGTTCATTTGACTTTATCATAACTAATTTATCCCGATCTGACATGTTGCAGAACAGTTTCAACCAAGTCAGAGTCACATGGTTCAGCTGCTCCGTTATTACAGACACTCCAGATTTTAATCATTATTATTGTAAGTATTATATTCCTACGGTGGCCTATAGGTGCAAACGCAAATAGAGAAGAGTGATGCAAAAACAAAAAAGGGATGCTAAAACAGATTTGTGTTGCAAAAGCAGAAAATGTGCAAGGACATAAAATGTGATGCCAAATCAGAAGAAGACTGATCTGAAAACAGAAAAGCGCAGCAAATAAAAACATGAAAAGTGATGCAAAATCAAAAAAATGATGCAAAAACAAAGAAGTAATTCAAAAGCAGAAGAATGATGCTAAAACAAAATAATGATGAAAAACAGAAAATGTGCAAAAATAGAAGAGTTATGGAAATTAAAAAAAAGAGAGGCAAAAATGAGAACAATGGCAAAACAGAAAAGTGTTAAAAAATCAGAAAACTGATGCAAAAACAGAAGAATGATGCAAAACTAGAAACATAATGCCAGAACAGAAAAGTGATGCAAATATGGAAAAGTGCACCACAAACCAAAAAATTGCAGCAAATAAAGGAAAGTGACACAAATACAAAAAAAAGGTTGCAAAACAAAAGAATGATGCAAAAACTAAAAGTGATGCAACAAACTTTTTTTAATTTGCACCACTTTTCTGTATCTGCACCACTTTCATATATTTGCATCACTTTTCTGTATTTGCACTACTTAATATATTTGCACCATTTTTCTGTATTTGCATCAATTCTCTATATTTGCATCACTTTTCTTTTTTTTCATCACTTTTCTGTTTTTTCATCACTTCTCTATTTTTGCATCACTTTTCTGTTTTTGCACCACTTTTCTGTTTTTGCACCACTTTTCTACATTTGCACCACTTTTCTGTATTTGCACCACCTTTCTGTATTTGCACCACTTTTCTATATTTGCATCACTTTTCTGTATTTGCACCACTTTTCTGTATTTGCACCACTTTTCTATATTTGCATCACTTTTCTGTATTTGCACTACTTTCCTATATTTGCACCATTATTCTGTATTTGCATCAAGTCTCTATATTTGCATCACTTATCTGTTTTTTCATCACTTTTCTGTTTTTGCACCATGTTTCTATTTTTGCATCACTTTAAAGTATTTCCATCTCTTTTCTGTATTTGCACCACTTTACTGTACTTGCACCACTTTTCTGTATCTGCACCACTTTCATATATTTGTATCACTTTTCTGTATTTGCATCAATTCTCTATATTTGCACTACTTTATATATTTGCACCATTTTTCTGTATTTGCATCAATTCTCTATATTTGCATCACTTTTCTGTATTTGCACTACTTTATATATTTGCACCATTTTTCTGTATTTTCATCACTTTCCTACATTTGCACAACTTTTCTGTATTTGCATCTCTTTTCTGTATTTGCACCACTTTTCTGTATTTGCACCACTTTTCTGTATTTGCACCACTTTTCTGTTTTTGCATCTCTTTTCTGTATTTGCATCACTTTTCTGTATTTGCATCACTTTCCTGTTTTTGCACCACTTTTCTACATTTGCACAACTTTTCTGTATTTTCATCACTCTTCTGTATTTGCACCACTTTTCTGTATTTGCATCTCTTTCCTGTATCAGCCCCCCCTCTAAGGGTCACCCCCCCTGCAGTTGTCCATCCTTCCTGAGCTCTGACAGTTGTGGGACTAACTCTTCTCCCCCGTGGAGACAAAAGTCTAATGAGTGGCCAAACTCATAAAGGAGCGAACGGCGCCCGATCACATGGTCTTGACCTTGTGGGGCCGTTTCTAATGAGAGAAACCTTTGAGGAAGTGGAGCAGCACTCCAGTATTTCATTAAACTTAATGATTTCCTTTAATTGTGCTTAAAGGTCGAGTAATAAGCGCTTTAATCGATGGGATTTCTTATTGTTTGCCTTGTTGCATCCAGACAGGGAGGAAGATGTTGGATCTGCTGCTTTAAAAGATGAATAGAGAAGCTAAAGTGGGTAATGAAAATAATAATAGTAAATCACCAAAACCGTCTCTTTTCAGTCACATGAGATGTTGGGATAATTAGAAATTCAAATGCTGGAGTCAGATTTGAGGCTAATGACATCCCTGAAGCGTATTTTGAAATATGATGACTTCTATCAGGCAGATTTGGTCTGGACTCTTGTGTGTGGCACTTAGCAGCCGTCTTTACAAATAATCCTCACCACACTCTGCATTTGAGGAGGATTTTGTTTCTGCCAGTGTTTACTTTTTGGCTTGTGTAACAGTACGAGCGGTAAGTCCGATTTTTAAGGCATTATGGTTCCTTTTTGTGGAATAATCCTCTTATTTAACCACTTTTCCCCCTTGGTCAAATCTCAGAGAGATAACCTGCTGAATCCTCAGAGAAGCAGAGCTCTATGAGATCCTGGCACACCTCCCTCACATTTCCCTCACTCCTCTCTGGGTCTGTGCGTGTTTGATCGATGTTTTTTTTTTTTGGATTGACTGAGTTAGTTGTCGCCCGGGGGCTGCACCTGCGACCTGGCTGCAGGGATTATTTTATGGAGCTGCTCACAGAAGCGTTTAAACCAGCAGGGCTTGTGTTGTGCTATTCCAAGCGCTCAGCAAACAGGCCCCGAACTTCGCCTCTCATTCATGCATTTAGCAGCTCCGCCACGGTTACTAATCACACGGACTGACACTAACAAGTCCAGGAGCACAAAATGCATCACTTCACCAAAGGTTAGGGCTCCCACTCTTTCCCTAATGTTATTATTTTCCAGGACATTTTCAGCAGCTGCAGAGCCAAATTATCACATCACCCTCTAATACATTCTTCATACATCTTCTTTTCTGCAGCTGTAACTTGCATTTACCCAGATTATTGCTAGGTTTGTTGCTCAAACACCCTTTAAATGTCATGTTTTTATATGTGGGGAAAGTCCACATCAGGATAAATGCAGCTGAAACACTTTCTTAGTCTTCGTTTTTTAGGACACTTTTTGAAACACAATAACTCTGAAAATGCTTCATCCCAGACAAAAAACATCCACCACATCACTTCTACACCTTCTCATCTACATCTGGGTGAAATTTGAGTTTTCTAGGTAAAACTTTGTAGGAGTTAGAGAGTTTTTAGTCTCAGGTAACAAACCCCAAACACTTTCCACACTCTCGTCCGTTAAGACCACGTGCAAACAAAACCAGCTTCATCAGGGCTCAGTGTCCTCTTTTTAGTCAACTTTGCTCTCTTTGTGGAAAGGTTCGACAAAAATCATGAAATTGTAGTTCACAGTCACAGATTGTTCCTCTTCATGAATGTGAGTGAAGACGCATGGCAATAAATTGGTCTCACCAATGATCTAAATGGCTGCAGCTGCTTCCTGTGAAGTGTAAGGTGATTGGTTACTGTAGGAGTGAGTGACAGGCCTGTTAGCCAATAAACAACCCTCTAATAGAGCTATTACACAAGACCAGCGTGTGCTATTGGTCAGTCAAGCAGGGAGCACTTGTTGTCTATCACAAGCTGTCCTGGGATGGAAACTCACTTTAGTCTTGCAGCTAGAACCCTGTTGAAAACAAAGACTTGCAGCTTTGTCAGATTGACATTGAGGAGGAAATGCTCTAAGACTGTGAAGCTGCTGTTATTGATGAGAACGGACACGACAGACAGACAAACAACGGACTTTACAGGAGAAATTTCACCACTTGGAATAATTTGATGAAACAACACTTTTGATATGTTTGAACTCTGGATTCCTCTGGTTGAAAGGAGAGTGAATATTCAGGCGTTTTTTGTTTTGTTTTTGTGAATGTTTCCTGAGCAGATATCTGTGTTAACATGTGTAAACTCCTCTAAAAGGTAAAGAAGTCTGTTCTGCTGTGTTTACGTCTACAGGCTGAGCACTAATGACCAATTATATGAGCTCAGGCGTTTAAAGGAAAAACAGCTCCTAAAGCCCCAGGAGCTTAAAAAAGTGACCAATGCATGAAAAAAGGCAGAATTATCTTGAGTCATTAGCTTTAAGCGCTTACACAATAAACAGATGCAGCAGATCGACTCTGACACCAGGAAACTGGAGCTTCTTAACGTTCTCTTTATGCTTTATTTTATACTCAGTCCAGTTTTATTTCTAATTAAACAGCTGGGTTGAATTTGTGGGTCAGGTCTGTGCAGGAGGACAAAGAAGATATTCCTGCTTTGATTGAATTAATTTCACATAGATTTGAAAGCATTAGATTTAGATGCAGCTGTCAGAGCGAAGCGTTGGTTTCAGTCCTTTTTCCTGAATTATGGCTGTAATATGACTCCACGGCTGCCCAGAGGCTTTCCAATTTAATTACACTAATAAAGGAAAATCTCACTGAACAAAATGTACTGAATGAAAACATTATTCATTAATTAAGCTTCATCTTCACACACTTTTTTATTATAACTGCAGTGAGTTAAGAAGACGAAGCTCACACCAGGGGAGTGTAATATCTTTTTAGATTCAGATGACAGGAATGAAATCTTCTTTGTGGTTCTGTAAAATGTGTTTGTTATTCCAGAGTTTTATTCTATGTCAGTGTGACCAAAAAAATACTGAAGTTGTTGAGATAATTTTGGCACTGCCCCGCCAAAGTAAAAGTCTCCACAGGTAAAAGCCTCCTATTGGATAATTACTTTATGGGCGATTATCTTTCAGCTGGAAACAAGTTATTTAACCTCAGCTGATGAAATGAGTAACTAACATGAGAAAGACACATCCTGTGGTGGTGGAAAAGATGTTATTCTGTTTAAGAAGAGTCAAATCTTTGGCATCAAGCAGAGAAAACATCTAAGGAGATTCATGCAAAAATATCCTGAGTGATAATAATCAGCGATCACTTAAACCTTTGGCCGAATCAAATGGAAGAAACAACAAAAGTAGAACTCAGGAGTAGGTTTTGTAATGAAAGTAAGAGCATTTCCACACCCACAATGCAAAGTGAACTCAAGGGATGTGGATTGAACAGCTGTGTAGCTTTAAGAAAACCACTAATCAGTAAAACTAACCAGAAAAAAAGTCTTTGTTAGGAAAATGAAAATATATTTATATGTTCCTGTTATTTTTTCTGTGTGAAATTATTGGCAAGTATCTCTCAAGTGTCTGTAGTGACTCATACATTTTCATTTTGTGTGTTTCATTTCTTTTATTTGTGAATAAGATAAATAATTTGATGTTAAAATAACATTTCACATTATTACATTGGTTGTTCCACCTGACATGGAAATTGTTCCAGTCACCAATGAAGTGAAAAAACCTTTTTTATCAGTATTTCAGAGAAATCTACAAACTTTTCCACTTGGTCACAAATGTCATTTGGGCTCCTCTGGCTGATGCAGTTTCCTGTTTCCTGTTTTATTCTCTTCACTTTAAAATAAAAGTCTAATGTTACGGTTGCACCACCCTGACATTTGACAAGGTGAAAATTACGGGACAAAAGTTTTTTACATTTCTCATCAGCTTTAAAATTCTTTTTATTTGCAAAGAATGTTTTATTTAAAAAGGTTCAAGCATAAAATAATGCCACTGTATTTTTAATTTCCATTTACAATAACTGACATTCAATTTTTAGAGTTTAATTACTGTGGATACTTGTCAGGACGGTTGCACCACCTGACATTTTGGGGGTTTGAGGAACCAAAACACAAAAAAACATGTTATATTTTAATAGTTTAAAGATGTGTTCAAATAACACAGGTTTCATAGAATAAAGAAATACATGTGATGAAATANAATGTTTTATTTAAAAAGGTTCAAGCATAAAATAATGCCACTGTATTTTTAATTTCCATTTACAATAACTGACATTCAATTTTTAGAGTTTAATTACTGTGGATACTTGTCAGGACGGTTGCACCACCTGACATTTTGGAGGTTTGAGGAACCAAAACACAAAAAAACATGTTATATTTTAATAGTTTAAAGATGTGTTCAAATAACACAGGTTTCATAGAATAAAGAAATACATGTGATGAAATACTCAATTCATGATGGAAGGAAATATTGCACTCAGACACAAAAAAGGGGACGTCACCTCATTGACCCTACTTCTCATTGGCTTACAGCGCGCACGAGGCATCTCACCTTCTTATAAATATCTATGGATGTAACTTAATTTTTACATCTTTATTTTTGCAGGTGTTTGTTTAAACACTGGTGCAAACACTTCTTGTTTACTTATTCTTTTAAGCGTATTTTATTACTGATGTTGAGGAGTAAAACTCTTTATGGATCCAAACATGGGATCACAGAATGACAGAGATTTTCTTGTCTGAAAAACTCTGCCCCCTATGGGTCTGGATGATTAGAGCTGCACTTTTTAACGGATTTGCCCGGTTACATGTGGACAATTTTCTTTTATAAACAATCAGGTGTGGACAGAAGTGTTATGAAAAGAGAGATACATGAAACGCAGAAGCAACATAACCAAAACCAGAAACCTTAAACTTTGAACTGAACAAGAAAACTCAACCTTAAGACAGAAGCATCACAAGAATCTTCTGTATGATGTTTGGACTTTCTGACACTTTTTCTAAATGCGTCTTTGAATCAAAAGCTGGTCCATGTTTCTTCAAACCTCCTGGTCTCTGTGAATGTTGGCGCTGACAGACACTTACCCCCTCAGAGAAAGATGAAATAATTCAGTGATATGAAACAAAAACATAAAGAGAAACCCAGAAAACTTCATCATGTTGCAGCGGTTATTGAATAAAAAGGATTCGCAGTAAAAAGGAGCCTTTAGAGTCTGATTTCCATCCTTTCTGAAACCTTGGCACAACCGCCAGATTAAATTCTTCTTCTTCTCTTTCCCAGCTGCAAGACAGCGACAAGAAAAAGGAGCAACAACGTGCCAGGCTCCAGATCTCATAAATAAGTTCATGTTTACATATTTGATGAAAATAAATTAAGACGCTGACTCGGGGGAA